>JAMALC010000271.1:0-17148 GCA_023628275.1 Rhodotorula sp. M30-05A-2 | reverse complement strand
TGGCTCGGCCGCCACACCCACCTCGGCAACATCATCGGCTACCTCTTTGGCTACCTCGACCTCTCGCACTCGTCCTTTCTCTCCTTCCTCGACCCCGCCCCCAGAGACGACGAGCAAAAGGAAGGCTCGCAGTTTCTTAAGTTGGCCGTGATCAGCCTCGTCGTCATGCTCGCCACCGTCGCCGTCACGTGCGTCACTCAAGACGAAGGGCGCCGCCGCGCCCACGCCACGGCTGCCAAACCCGACGCGGAGGAATCGTCGAGGCCCGTCTCGGTGTGGAAGCGCGTGTGGCAAGTCGTCGCCGACGTCAAGCACAACTTTCGCCAGCTGCCCATCCCCGTCCGCCGGGTCTGCTACGGTCAGCCTCTCCCCCTTTCTCTTTTTTCGCGCGAGAGTATCACCCAGTCTGACGCCTATACTCGCGCCGCAGTCCAATTCTTTGCGTGGACGGCATGGTTCCCGTTCCTCTTCTACGCGTGAGTCCCCGAGTCCCGCGTCTTTTCCTTTCCGGCTCAACCAAACTTTGGGAGGAAGGAGTTAACGCCTCAACCCGCCCAGAACCACCTACGTCGCCGAAGAGCTGTACGCCTCCCTCCCAGACGACGGGACTCCGCTTCCCTCCCTCGACGCCGCGACCCGCTCCGGCTCGTTCGCCCTCCTCCTCTATTCGCTCGTCTCCCTCCTCGCCGGTTCCTTCCTCCCCTTCCTCACGCACATCGCCCGACCCCCCTCCCCCAACCCCTCCCCTCACTCTCACGCTCACCGATGGCAACGATGGCAACAATGGCGGCGCTCTTTACCCGCTCGAGTCGGTCGACCGGGTCGGTACCTCCTCCAAAAGATGACGCCTCGGAATTTCTGGACGGTCGGGTTGGGGTGGTACGCCGCTTGTATGGCGTTGACGTTCTGGCTCAAGGGCTTGAAGGGGGCGACGACCGTCGTGGCGCTCGCGGGAGTCCCGTGGGCTATCACTTGCTGGGTTAGGGCTCTCTCTCTCTCTTTTTTTTCGGGAGTCGGTGGTGTGGTCGCAACGGCGGGTGTGTAGGGGGAGAGACAATTCTTTACTGACTCCCAAACCCGCCCGCCGACTTTTGTGCGTTGCAGGTCCCATTCGCGCTCGTGATGGAATCGATCCATGAACTCGAATCCCAGGCGCGGACCTCATCCACCGCGAACGCGACCGTGGCCGGCACCGAACCCTCTCGCTCGCCTCACGATGGCCTATCGAACTCTTCTCGACGAACGGCGCACCCTTCCCCACACGACAACTATGGCACCTCTTCCTCCTCGCTCTCACGCCCACGAGGGGGAGGTCTCTATCCCGCCGCCGCCGCTCCGTTCCGAGTGACAAGTCTGCGCAACTCAAGCTACCAACCGCCTTCGTTCGGTAGCCAATCTTCGCTCACTTCGTCGTCGTCCGGCGTACCGGAAGAAGCGCGACAACAGTCTTCTCGCTCACCTTTTCCGAACTCGAATCCGAACCCGAGCGACGAACGAACCGCCTTGCTTCATCCTCGCTCCGGCCCCCCTCGGCAAGAAGCGACGACGACGACTTGCAAACCGGTCGGCGGAGGGACCATCCTCGGCTTGCACAACATGGCGGTCGTCCTCCCGCAATTCTTTGTCGCCCTCGTCGCCGCCGCCATCTTCAAAGTCACCGCCGCCTCTCGAAGCCCCGCCCTCTCGCTCGCTCAACTCGCCGCCGCCGCCACAGGAGATGATCCCTCGACCCAACCACCCCCCGGAAGCGGCTCTGAACTCCAAGGCCAGAACGACGTCGTCTGGGTGCTCCGGTTCGGCGGGTTGGCCGCCCTGATCGGGATGGTCGTCAGTCGATGGGTGTGCGAAACCAAGAGCGAGCGCGAGTACCGCGAGTACCTCGAGTGGGGCTGGAGGAGGGACGCAGTGCTCCCTACAACGCCGGATCCGGATTGCTGCCGCCGCGACGATGCGGAGGGATCAGATTGTTGAGCGGAATGGCGACAACTTTTTTGTACTCGACTTTGGTAGCCGCAGCAGTAGGAAAAACGACGATGCTTGTATTACTTTTCCTCTATTAGCCCCTTGAATGCCCTGATGCCCTTTCTTTTATGAGAGTTCTACACTGCCGCCTCGTCCGGCTTTTCTCGCTGCTGATGTTCTACCCCTTCCTCTATCCGCTCGCCCGCTTCCTCCTCGCCTTCGTACGCGCCCTTGTTTGATCTCTTCTCGCGATGACCGACTTTGCCGATCCCAAAGAGGCACGTCGCGGCGATCAAGGCCGCCACGAAGGCGAATCCAGCGGCGGTATAGAACGCTGCGTCGAGGCCTTTCCGGATCGCCTCGGGTGGTGTGTTTCGCTGCGGAGGGGCGCGGGCAAGTGGAGTCGCGGTGTGTGGGGAAAGGGGGAGGAGCGTCGGGGCGAGAATAAGAGAGAACTCGAGAGTCGGGATAGGGGAAGGCAAACAACAAACGAACGCACCGCATTCGGATCATAATCCACGCCGAGACGCTGCGCCTCGCGCTCGGTAACGCGATCCTGGACGATGGTGCTGATAGCCAAGCCCACGCCGGTCCCGATTTCTGCGAAGCAGACAGGTTCAATACCGGGGAGATACATCGCAAAGAGAGAGGACGGCGGTACGCCTACTCACGCGTCGACATATTGAAGATGCTGCCAGCGAGAGCTTGATGCCCCGATCCAGCAACCATAGACACGTACAAGATCCCACAGGCGCTGTGCGAGCGAGCGAGAGAGAGGGGGAGAGCAAAAAAAAAGAGGCTGTGAGTGCGTGAAAGGCTTTTCCTCCCGCCCGCTCAAGCTCGAATCAGAAAACGAACGACTCACAAGATGAAATCGGCGCCAAAGACGGACAAGATCATGGCCGGGAACTGCCACTGCCAATACGGGTCCGAGTAGTCCTGCACGGCAAACAAGAGCGGCGCGAGTCCGGTCCCAAGCGCGCCGATCGTGATCAAGACCTGGGCCGGCACGCGCGATGCGAGAATGGCGACGATGAGCTGCGCGGGCGGGCAAGCGGGCGGGCGGGGGGGGGGAAGGGTCAACATCGGCGTCGAGGCGGAGAGAAGAGAGAGGATAGGATTTCGGGGCCCTCACGTTGAGGAAGAAACCCGTGATGCTGCAGGGCAGGTAGCGAACCGTCGCCAAGATGGGTCGCAAGAGCATATAGTCCTGGTCAAACACGGGTGTGTCACGTGTCAATAGCTCCACCACGAGAGAGAGAGAGATAAAAAAGTCCCGGCCGCGCGCGCGCCGAAACCGAAACCTGCACGCACCTGAAACGCGAGCGAGCAAAAGAACATGTACGACGCGAACGCGCTCCACCCCAACGCTCCGATCAGTTGCACGACGGCGAACCTCCCCTGGAACCAGAGCGAGGTGCTCATGAGCGGGGCCGAAGTCGTGTGCCGTTCGAGGTGGCGTTCGTAGAACCAAAAGGCGACGAAGCACACGACCGAGACGGCGAGCAAGGTCGGGATGTACGGAGTTTTCCACTGGTGGTGGGGTAAACAGTTCAGCGACCGATACTTACACTACGAGAAGGCCGAATTAAAGAGCAACGAGCGAACGCTCACCCCGTTCGGAGCGCCCTCGCCTCCCGCGAGCGAAAACGTCAACAACGTCACCGCGCTCGTGATCAACGCGCCGCCGATCCAATCTACCTTCAAGTTGCGATCCTTGGCTCGATCCTGGGGCACGACCCAGAGCGCGAGCAAGCCAATCAGGGCGCCGAGGCCGGCCGAGACCCAAAAGACGCTGCGCCACGTATCGGGCGCGAATTCCGTCAAGCTGCGTGCCGGTGCGCACGGGTCAGGTCTTGGGGCAGTCGCGTGAGGATGTAATTGTGCGCGTGGACTCACACTCCGCCAAAGACGGCGCCGAGACTCCCGCCGAGGGGGGCGCCGGCGGAAAAGATGGCAAACGCAGTCGTCTTGCGCTGACCGGGCGGGAACGACGTGCCGAGGATACCGAGCGCTGAAGGCTGCGATCCGAGTGTGAGATTAGCCTCGAGTTCTTGAGACTCAACTCGTTGCGAAAAAACAAAAAAAGAAGAGGAAACGCACGATGGCTGCGCCGAGGGCGGCGCCTTGCATCGCTCGGAAAAAGTCGATCGAGACTTCGTTCTGGGCAAAGCCGCACGCGATCGACCAGATGACGAACCAGACCATGCCGCCGACAAAGACTCTGTGCGCGGGATTGTCATTCAGTCCGGAACCAGGCAAGGGGTGGGAAACTCGAGACGGCGACTCACTTTTTATGGCCGTACTGTCCCCCAGCCAGGGAATGGTCAATGTCAACTCCCCCGAACAGGAAAAAAAGTGAGAAAGGACCGAGCACACAATGTCTGCGATCCTGCCGAACAAGAGCAAGAGACCTCCGAACGCGACCGAGTAGGCCGAGATGAGCCACTGCAAGTTGGTCGTCTTGATGCCGAGGTCGACGCCGATGGTCGGCAAGGCGAGTTGGATCGCCTGGACTTGCATGATCTGCTCGGGGGGTTGGGTTCCTATTCAGCGGCGAGCAATCTCGACAGTGCAAGGAGCTGAAACGGACGTTGAGCATCATGGCGAGGGTCATGGCGAGTACGAGCAGGAGCTGGCGCGCGGTACTCAAAGCAGGCCATTCCTGCACCACGTCATCTGCGTCTAGTCGCAGCTGTTGCTCGCCTGCTAGAGTCTTTGCGTCTGCGTCTGCTGCCGAGTCGGTGGTCTTGGTGACGGCGGCGGCATCATCAGGCAGAGGCGTGGCCATGGTCGGCTCGCTTTACGCGGGATAGACGGTAGCGCTCTAGTCTCCACCCCCTCTGTAGTCTAGTCAGTCTATGGCGCAGAGAGAACGGCGCGAGAGAGTTTGACGCGGAAGCAGGAGCTGATGAGAATCCGCGAGCGAGCGAGCACGCTGTACTGTAGCGCTCTCTCTCTTGAGCCAGGCACGTCTATACAGGCCATAGAGTAGAGATATGCGCGCGTGAGACTACTACGCCGCTACCCCCGTTTTCTCCGACGCTCTCTTTCTCTCGCTGCCTTTTGCTGCTGCTCCTCATCGCAAAGACTCGTTCAACTCGCCGCTAAAGGCAGCCGGCACTCGGCGTTGCAAGGGAGCCCAACGTGGGTGGCATGGACTGAACTGGACACTGCCGAGATGAGAGCCAGACTGACGCGCGCGGCCAACAGACTCGTCCCGGGCCTCATGTCCTCGAAGAACAAGAACTCGACGACACCTCCACCCATGCCGCCGCCAGCAACGGGCATCTCGCTCGGCCTAGCCCGCATCCACCGCCTGCTCGCCGCCCTCCGCTCTCCGCACCACGCGACCCCCATAGTCCACATCGCCGGCACCAACGGCAAAGGTTCCGTCTCGGCGTACCTCTCGTCCATCTTGCAACACGGGGGCGGGATCGCCACCGCGCGGTTCAACAGCCCCCACCTCGTCGACGAGTGGGACTGCATCCACCTGCACGGCCGTCCCGTCGACGAACACGTGTTCCGCGCCGCGAAACACCGAGTCCAACTCGCATCCGAGCGGGAAAACGTCGACGCGACCACTTTCGAAGTCCTGACCGCGACGGCCTTCACCATCTTTGCCACCGCGACCCCACCCGTCGACCTCGCCGTCGTCGAAGTCGGCATGGGTGGCGCCCAAGACGCCACCAACGTCGTCCCCGCCTCGCGGACCCTCCTCTCGGTCATCACGGCCCTCGACCTCGACCACCAGAAATTCCTCGGCGATACCGTGGGGGACATTGCGCGCGTGAAAGCGGGCATCGTTCGCGACGAGGGGGACGTCGTCGTCAGCGTGCAGGCGCACGAGGAAGCGCGCGAGGCGATCGTGCAGGTCGCGCACGAACGGCACGCGCGCGTCTGGCAAGCCGGCAGGGCCTCGCTCGTACCCGTGCCCGATTATGTTGCATCCTCAACGTCGACTGGCCTGCCTCCCGCGCCTTTGGTCTCGATCCCCCTCGAGCCAACTGCCTGCTCCGGCACCGATCAATTCGAACTAGCCCCACCCTCGCACGCCCTGCACGCGCGCCTCCCCCTCCCCGGGTCGTACCAACTCGAAAACGCCGCCACCGCCGTCCTGTGCGCATCGATCTTGCGCTCCCTCCCGCGGACTCGACGACTCGTCCCTGCGCTCGGGAGCGGCGGGCCCACGTCAACATTGACGGACGCGGCGATCCGAACTGGAGTGGAAGCGACTCGATGGCCTGGTCGGCTTTCGTGGCTTTCGTTGCCGAGGTCAGTACCCTCCTCGTCATCTGAAACGGCAACACGTCGCAGCGACCCCGACCCCGACTCGAACCGCCTCCTCCTGTTGGACGGCGCTCACAACCCCAGTTCCGCCACCCTCCTCGCGTCGTACCTCTCCTCTCTCTTACCGCACCTCCTCCCTTCCACTCTCATCTTTGCCCTCTCGGCCCCTCGAGATCCAAGCGACGTCGTCCGACCCCTCTTGCAAGCTTTACTCGGCTGGGGTCCCGATCTCGACGCCAAGCACTCGCAGGGGGCTGCCACTACCACCGACACGGAGAAGCGCAAGAGGAGGAGGAGACGCGTACTCCGCGTGGTATGTTGCGGGTTCTCGACCCCCGTCGGGATGGAGTGGGTCCGCCCGACCTTGCCTTCCGAACTCGCAGATCGGGTCCGACACGAGGTGGACAGGTTGTTATCGTCCCGGCAGGAGCAGCAGCAGGGAGACGTGGAGGTGCAGGTTCTGGAGGCTGGTGATGCGGAAGAGGCGCTCAGGATCGCAAAGGCTGCAGAGGAGGAAGACAGGGCCAGGGACGAGATCAAAGTCAAAGCGGAAGACCAGGATGGCGTCACCACCACACGACGAACGCCGCCGCCGCCGATCGTCGTCGCCGGAAGTTTGTACCTCGTGGCGGACGTGATGCGGTTGGCGAGGAGATTAGGCGCCGGTGCGGGGGCCGGCGCGGGTGCGGATGGTCAGGAACCTTGAAATCAGAACCACCCACTCTCCCCCTAAGTTCAAGCGTTGACCTGCACCTCGGCGAGAGGAGAGTGAAGATGCTCTCCTTCGCTCGAAAGCGAAAGTTTCTTCGGACAGGAAGCGAGGCAATCGCAAGAATGAATCGAATGATTAAACGAGAAGAGCATTCCTCCCGCGGGCGGCAAATCTACGCCTTCGCAAAGAAAGACCGGCGCAATGATGAAAAGATATGAGGAAGATATATCAAAGGAACTGTGATGGGTATGATGTGGGACTGGGTTGCGCCGGCGGCCCGAGTCGAGTGGCACTGTGGCGACGGGCCGATTTACATGTTGCAGAGGAGGTCGCAGCATGCTTCTTCGGCGCAGCAGCACAAGCATGCACCAGCCTAGAAGAGTAGTCGACATACACGGTGTCAGCTGAAGATGCACTGGCGTGCCGCGGAGGTTGAAAGCGGAGAAGAGATCGAGTTCAACTCACCAAGCACGCGCAGCACCCTGTTGCCGCTCCCGCACCGCCGCCGCTGTTCTTCTGCGGCTGCTGGACATAGACCTGCAGCGCATGCTTGTCAAAAAGTCAGCAAAGCTGCGAGGGGCAAACGGGAGGAGGGGCAACGGACCTGCTGCGGCATTTGTTGCTGAGGGTAGTACGGCTGCTGTCCGCCATAAGCCATCTGCGGCTGCTGCGGCGGGTAGTCTGTTTCGTTGAAGCCGATCAGTCCAATCGAAAGAAGATATCACAAGGTGCAAGGCGGGGAGTGACGACTCGGACTGACAACCCTGCTGAGGCGGCGGTGCACCGTACCCTCCTCCGCCATACTGAGGCTGCTGCTGATGCCCGTGGCTAAACATGCCGCGATCTTGCCCTTGCATCTGCGGCGGCGCGCCGTACTGCTGCGGCTGTGCGTTGCCCTTGTAGTATTCCTGTTGCAGGTCGACAACAAGCGATCAGTTGATGAGGGGGAGGCGCACATCAACGGATCGGTTCTCTCGAACGGCAGACGAGCTGTACTCACCTGTGCTGCCATTCTGTAGATTCTCTCTTGACGCTCTATAGCGGTGGAAAGGGCAACATTCGCGTGTGCTGCAGGACGTCGATCAACTCGAGTTGCTCGAGGGGAGGTTCCGCGGCTCTTTTCGCCTAAAATTGGAAGTTCCTTTCCTTTCGCAGCGTCGCCGCCGGAAGCGAGACAGCCAAATGTTGTTCTTGTTAGTCTAGAGTTGCTGCATATGTACAAAAGAGAGGCATCTATGACCGAGTCGCCCAATCCGGCTGGAGTTCCTTCCATTTCGGCGTGCACGAGTACCAGTGGGCCTCTGTGCAAAAGCCCGCGCCACACCGTCAGCTCTGTCTCGCACGCCACAAGAATCCGAGGGAGCGAGAGAAAGGGACAACCGCTACGCACCAAAGTTGTTGTTGTCGTGCGGATCGCACGCGCACCGGTGCGTCGCGCCTTGCGGACAATGCTGGAACGGCTCGTGGCGGTAGCCGATGCTGTCGACCGTATCGGGTCAGGAGGGCTCAGAAAAAAGGCGAAATAGCCCCCATGAGCGAGAGGACGACTCACTCGTGGAACCAGTGGATCTCTTGCGGTTGCAGAAACAGTGCCGCGGCGATCGAATGGACCGGAGCATCTGCGAGGAGGCGCGCGCGTCAACTCAAGCCAGACGAAGGACCCTCAAACCACCAATCGATGGGGAAAGAGGTTCATTCACCTCCCCACCGCTCGTAGGAAAAGCCTCCGGACCGATCGAGGTGGTCAAAGTACCGCGAGTACGGCTCGGAGCGGAAAAAGTCCATGTCGGCAATCTCAAAGTTGGACCTGTGCGGCGACAAAGGCGTAACCAAAGTATCAGTTCTCGGTCTCCAATGGATTGGTGAATCTCGATCAGATGGGTCGTCGAGCGCCGGACGCACCAAAAGTGACAGCGGTTGTACGTCTCGCCATCGCCGGGAGCGATCCATTCCTTCATGTTTGGCTTCGCCAAGTAGCCCGGGTTCGTCTTGATAAAGTCTGCCGAGGGGAGTCGTAGTGCGGAAAATCCCCAATGCGTCGGCAAGAACCGATTAGACGACGGCGGCGCGAAAGAGAGCACCGGCGCGCACCTTTGGTCTTTTCCCACAGGGTCGGGATCGTCGACTCGTACTCGTACAGCGAGACGGTCCAGCCGTATTTCTTGTCGTGATCTTGCATGTAGCGGAACGGGTCATAGTCGAGGTCGCAGACTGTGTGGCGGCGGAAATTGGAAGGTCAGCGAGGAGAAGGTCTCATGAGCAGCGCAGAATGTTTTTGGAAGCGCGGCGAGTCACAGTACTGGACATTCGGGCTGTAATAGTGGTAAAAGTGCGCAAAGAGGAGAAAGGGGGGATCAGCTCGACGGCGTGAAAGGGGAAGGGGTCGAGAAGGTGAGCGCACTCGAGTCGCCAGTAGTACTTGTACGTTTGCAGCAACTCGTGTCGGTAGAAGAAGCCGCTCTCGTAGCGGCACATGCGGCTGTGAAGCAATCAGGTGAGAACCGTGAGCAAGGGAATCATTCCGCAGCGTACAGTACACACCCCGAGAGCCGGAACGGAGAAAAGGGGAGAAACCGCGCGCACCGGTACACCTTGCTATCGCCATAGATGACCTTGTCCTCTGCCATTTTTTGCCTCGCCGCCGCCGCCTTGGTCTCGTCGATCCACGCCGGTTCTTCCCAGTGCTCTTTGGGCACGAGACCGTACGTGCACGGACCGGACGCGATCGCCGAGGTGTGCCGTTTGAATTCGTCTGCACGAGATTTCGAGTGTCAGTTGCTATTCTGGAAAGGAAAGGACGAGGGTAACCTGACTGACCGTCAAAGGGGACGTCGTTCAAGAAGACGTAAGGGTAGTGATACCGCCGGTTGAAGCGATCTGCAGAGAGAGGGAGTTCCGGAGCTCGAGCTCGAGTCAGCCCCTAAGGTACAGCGCAGAGAGCCGTCATTCGCGCCCACCTTCCATGCCGCGGATGCTCTTGAGTATGTCCCACAGGTCCGAGTTGCGCGCGAGGATGAAAAAAGTGGCGTTGGCTCGCTGGTCCAGAGTCGAGTTGACAAGCTGCACGACGGCCAGGCCAGTGGGGATAGAGAGACGTCAGTGCGAGCTCGTGAGGACTGCGTACGGGGCACAAGTGTGCGCGCGCCCGACTCACGGACGCCTCGTCAACGAACGCCAAGGAGTGAGCGCCGTCGTCCTTGACCGCTTCCGCCGCCCCTGCTGCTGCATGCCCTAGCCGAACCCTGGCCGAGAGGGGCATACCATCGGAACCGAGCCCGAGATAAGACCTGAGCGAGCTGATCCGGTTCGAGTACGCCTCGGAGTGGTGCACCGCCGAAAAGTGCGTCAGGACCGCAAACACGCCGACGAGCGCGAGCAAGGCGCGTATAGGCGGGAGGCGGAACTCGCGAGGGGAAGACATCGCCTTCTGTCGCGAGCGAGGTGCTGAATGCGGTGAAACGTCCGAGTTGAGCGAAAAAGCCATCGCGCGTCCGTCCGACTCGTCTTCGCTCCCGTCACCCGCTTGTTTTCGCTTCCCCGATAACTGCTGTTCAGCACAGACGTGATCGTAACGCGCTCGCTCCAAGCCCTGCTCATCCTTGCTGCCCGGCTCCGCACGAACCGGCTGCCGCCATGCCCTGGACAGCCGAAGACGACACTAAGCTGGTCCGAGCGACTCGAAGGATGCTCGCCCGCAACGGAGGCGTGCTACCCAAACAGAATGCTCCGGAATGGAAGAAAATGCACCGCCAACTCGGCATCGACCACCCGGCGGCGCAGTTCTACATCCATTATAACTGGATCTGCTGGATGCACAAATGGGGACTTGACCGTTGAGTTCGGACCAGACCTCGGTCCGAGTTGAATACACTGCAAAGAAGACGCTGACACAATGATTGATGCGCGACAGCTCGCAACCCGATGAGTCAGTACAAAGTGATTGCGCACCGCGAACTGCTCGGCTGCGATTTTGGTCCGCAGAAGGACTGGCCCGCGGGCGTGAAACAGGGACCTATGGAAGCTGCACGGAAGGCAGTACGCACAACAGACCCGTGGCTCCGGCCGTCTAACGCAGAATCCGAAGCGGAAGACGAATCCGGCTCGGAGTCCGAACCTGAAGCCGATGCGCCTCCACCGCCGAAACGGACCCGCGTCAAGCGCGAGCAGCTGGCCCCCGAAGTCGAGGAGGCTAAGCCGCAGGTGACGGCTAAAGTCAAGAAGGAGGCTGGAGAGGGCAAAGGCATCGCGGAGAAGAAGAAGGACAAGGTCAAGGCGGTCAAGACGCCAAGTCGTCCAAAGAAGCGTGCGGGTGAGCCCAGACTGCGTGGCTGGTAGGAACCCTTTATAAAATTCTGACATTGGCTTTCGCTTCCAAGAACAGCCACCTCAGGTGTCATCAAGCCACACCGGAGGCATTGGTGACGAGTGACGGATGCTCAGCTTGTGCCATCCATTGACATCCTTGCCAGGATATGTACCGCAGCCAAATCCTCTCGGCTTGATCCGCCCTCCCGAACAACCCTTTGTGAAGCTTGCGGAATACGAGCTCACTTGCATCGACGAGAGATGAGCGCTTGGGTGATGAGAAGTTTGCCACTTGGCCAAAAACAAGTCAGCTGGCTTGATCAGCGAGCAGATTGCGTCGGGGCAAGGG
Organism: Rhodotorula sp. M30-05A-2; assembly: GCA_023628275.1. Taxonomy (NCBI): domain Eukaryota; kingdom Fungi; phylum Basidiomycota; class Microbotryomycetes; order Sporidiobolales; family Sporidiobolaceae; genus Rhodotorula; species Rhodotorula sp. M30-05A-2. The sequence goes on along the minus strand of JAMALC010000271.1, from coordinate 5,530 downwards.
GTCTTTGGGAAGAGCAAAGTGCGAGTTTTTCAGCCTGAACAAAAAGCTGTGCCACCATGCCCAGGTCGGTGCAACTGACTCACAAGAATATCGAAACCGGGGCCTGCGCTTTTCTGATCTGTCTGCACGCAGACCGGATGTTTGATTGTCGTGACCCGTTGGCATTACAGTAGAATGTCTCTAGGCGATGGAAGCAAGAGTTCAGAAGTTGCCAAAGGCGCGTTGCATGAGTCCGAGGAACACGGCAGAGCGTGACCCTTGAAGTTGGCCGCCACCGCCTGGAGAATAAGGGCCGGTTCAGCTCTGTGTGTACGATGACAAGCTCACCCTCATCACCATGACGTAGGAGAAGCTTTCTCTCCATCCAGCGTGCATGCGGAATCATGAACTAGGCAAATTTTCGCGGGAAAGGAGTGCGCACGCATTGAGCTCCTCAAGGGGATCTTTATTTGCGCCCAGCCATAGCCCAGGTGGACTACACCCTGAAAGAATGGCAAAGAAGGACAGGGTTACTCAGGAAAAGCGCCGGCGAAGCAGAAGCAAAAAGGAACCGCCGCGCCGCGCGAAGGTTGCCGGCATCGGAAACCTCTTCCATCTTACACGAGCGAGAGCTTCCTTGCTTCTGTGGGGACTTTGGGAGGTAGAGACAGAGGAAGAAAAGTCGGCAAAGCCTTACAATAACAATGGAGCGAGGGGCTCTCAAAAGCGGAAACCGGGACCTGAAGAGCTCGGAAGCACGAAGTGAAGGGCTTGCAAACATCGAGAAACGCCCCATTGACGAGCACACCGCGCCGGAGTCAAGGTCCAGATCCCAAGTGGGCTGAACTGATTCAAAGCTCATGGGGTTCAGCAGTTGCACAAGTCTCCGATGCAGTGAACTCGGCAGTTCTCAACAGGGACTTTACAAGCTCAGAGCAACTCAGACACTTCTTGCGGGGCGAGGGTATCGTAAAGTTGAGTTACCGGGAGTAAACAGGTCCCAGCGGCAGCAGCGCGCCCGCGGTGGACCGTGTGTCAGGTTCTGTCGGGTCAGTGAGCGGGCAAAAGCGTGGCGGAAACTCATCGGGCTTGATCGGTGTTTCTGTGCCTCATCTGCAGAGCAACAGCAACTGGAGGCAGGCCGCACGGACCGCTTGAGCATCAGGGGATTGAGGACACAGAGAGAAAGCGTCCTCGATTCCGACGACGAATGGTTAAGCCTGACAAAACACACATCGTCGCAAAGTTGAGCGCCATGACACCGACTAAAAGCAGAAGCATTGCCTGTGCGCTCAAAGGGCGGAGCATATGCGCAAATGACCACCGAAGAACGAGCTGGAAGGTTGAGAGCACGGCTCCAAAGTCCCCGAAAAGCATTCTCCTCGCACTGAATCTCTTGAGCAGAGAGAGGCCCGGCTCAGCCCGTCTCAGCATCGGCGCGAGCGTGAACCTGTGTGTGCCAAGTGGTCGCCAAGGCGCGTCAGCGATGATCGCGTAGCGTAGCCGCCTCCCTCTCGCTCGGCCCCAATCCTCGCACCAAAGCCACCAAGCCCGCCGAGCCGAGCTCGTCAGAAGACTAGCTTGTACACACACACACATACTCAGAGCTCGTCCCTGCCCTCCCGTTGTCCTCGTCGTTGTTGTTCAGCTCGCAACAACCTCCTCTCGACCTCTTGCCTCCCTTCCGCCCCCGCTTCCCTCCTCCATTTCTCCCTCTGCAGCGCACTACATCCACCTTCACCCTGCTCCCGAGCCATCGCCCCCCTTGGCGCCATTGCTGGCCGACTCGGATCCTCCGCCGGGGCGAGGGCAAAGATGGCGTTGGCGAGGTCGTGTTGCGAGATGCCGGTTCGGAAATGTGCCGGATCGCGCGGAGCTTTGAACGTTGCGTCGACCGTGCGCATGAAGCTCGGAAAGGGAGACTTTGATGCGCCGCGGAGCAAGTTGACGCGCTCGCGGATTGAAAGCGGTCGGGTCGTCCTTTCTTCCGAGGACGACGACGCGCGCCGAGTTACCACCCCAAAGATGCGGAGAGCCCACTTGCGCGCTCTCCGATCGACGCGGATCGCGAGTTGTTCAAGCGAGAGGTACTCGTCCGGCCAGGAAGAAGCGTCCAAACTCGGCGGCAACGTCGCCCGTTCCCACTCTTGATGCGGCGGGGCTGCCAAAGGTCCACCGCCGCCACGGGCACCAGAGCGGAGGTCTGCGACTGTCGATGCGAGTTGAGCGCGGAGGTGATGCGCCGCCATGAGCGGTAGAGGGTCCGGCGTCCAGTCTCGTAGCTGCTGCGGTTCCTCAAGATCGTCGTCGTCGTCGTCTTCGGCGTCTGCATCCTCCTCCTCCTCGAGTCCAAACTTGGCCGCCACGTTGTCCATCTCGCGCTCGACCTGGCCGAGGACGCCTCCCGCGTCGGGATCAAACATGGTCCTCCACTGCACGCGGAGCTGGTCCCTCCAAGTCGGACCGGGTCGACCGCTCCCCGCCAGCGGAACGTCGAGCATGTCCCTCCTCCTCCGCCTCTTAAACTCCTCCTCCTTGTTACCGTCATCACGATTGTCGCTGTCCGTAGCAACCGGATCCGGGACAGGCACCTTTGCCGCCTCCGCAACCGAAAAGATCTCGTCCAACCATCGCTCAAACTTGTCCTCCATCCGGCGTTGCTGCCGTTCCTCCCGCTCTCTTGCCTCGAGTTCCAACGCGCGCCACCGTGCATCCTCGTCGTCAACGGCCGCCGCCGCCGCCGAGTAGACTTGCAGAGTCGGGTTCCGCACCGCCACGAGGTCGAGTTCGGTCCGGACCGCTTCGAGGTACTCGATCCGCCTTCTTACGAGCGTGTCAGAATCGGATCCAGAACCGGGCAGGAGAGGAGGGACATGCTCCAACACGTCCAACCACAATTCGGCCGATTCGACCATCCCTCGTTCGAGTTTCGCCCTCAACACGGCGTTGGCGTCGTCCCATTCCCGGATCTCTTCTTCCGAGAAGGAGGAGGGTGCATCGTTATCACCCCCAGACGGCGGCAGGACGGGAAGGGTCAAGGGAACGGTGAGGAGCGCAGAGACGGTCGAGGCGAAAGACGCGCCGCCGCTAGTCGACGCGGCTGATTCGGCAATATAGAGCAGGTCGAGGAGGCCCGGCGTGGCGGCTCTTGCAGCCGAAGAAGAAGGAGAAGCAGCAATTCGACTGATAGGTTCGGTAGTAGAAACAGGGGGTCAATCCTATTGTACTCGGCGCCGACTTGCAAGGGAGAACACTGTTTCCTCACCCCACCCACTCACCTATTGAGCCAAGTGCCGACTCGATCTGCCGTCTCTTGCTCGAGCAGGACGGCGGTCTGGATCGCGATCCCGACGACGAGGACTGTACTCGCAGCGCGATAGAACGGCACGCGCAGGACGGCGAGGACTGCCACGGGGGGCGGGGAGGGGTGGGTGGGATATGAGCGCCCGTGGAAAAGAGAGAAAGTCAGCCCTCGTGACTGACTGTTTGCTGACCGAGAGCGCGCACCTTGGCTCATGATGCGAGGCGACGTCGAGGTCCCGATCAAATGGGACAAGGCGGCGAGCGCCCCGGGGAGGGCATGCCTGTACAGCTGGTACAGGATCGCTGCCGTCCATGCAACGTAGGACGGCATGGCCCGCGCGCGGGCGAGTTGTGTAGTGGTTGAATGAGCGAAAGGGGCTGCGCTGCTGCTCTCTCTCTCGGCCGAGAGACGATCGAGACAAGAGCAGCGTCTGGCAAGGTCTGGCATCACCAAAGAGTAGACCAGGACCTTTTCACATCTTACAAAGCATGCGGCCATCTGAGCCCCCTTTTTCGTGCGTATGTCGGACCGACGAATCGAATCCCACGCACAAAAAATGTGCATGAGACTTCTTCACGGCCGGCGGTGCAGAGAGCGACGGCACGGAAAGGATAACGCCACAGAACGCGGGCGAGCTTTTACATGAGTGTTTCTGTACATTGTGAGGGTTGGAGGAGATTACACCCTCCTCCGGTCGGCCATGACGCGGACGATGCACCCGATCCCGGCGACTTCGGTCAGCTGCGCGCGCGTGCGGTCAAAGACGGGGGTCAACATTCGGTTTCCCAAGACAGAGAGACAAGCCCTCCCCCCGCTCACCTTTTCGTGCCATCCGAGGACGACGTTGCCGCTCGTGTCTCCGAGGTTCTCCATCGCCTTGTAGAGGTACTTCATGAGCCACAGCTGCTGGTCGGGCGAGAGCGGCGTGACCAGATCGGGAATGTCGGACAAGCGGGTCGAGTTCAGGATGGTCAACACGGTCGCGAGTGCGGTGGCCTGCGGGTGCGGGCGGGTCAAAGTCAGTCCTACACACCAGGTTCGGGGAGGAGGAGGAGGCTGCTCGAGCACCTTTGCCTGACTGATTTCTCGGACCGAGTCCTGTCCATACGGGCACGCGTTCTGCGTATCCAACGCGGCCTGCAACGCCCCCGCAAGGTCCCCGCGCTGGACTGCGGTCCTGACGAGTTTGTCCGTCTCTTGCACGGCGGCGAGGAGTTGGGCGGGGGTGCGCGGGTCCGGGTGGTACAGCGTTTCGGGGTCGAGTCGGTCCTCGTCGTACTGGTCGACGTCGATCCTCCGGAAATCTATCGGCGCCATGTCTCGTGCTCGTTTGGGAGAGTGAGAGTCGAGTCGAGAGTGGGGCAGGTGGTGGATGACGAGCCCACGCTTTGTAATGCCACATTACACTCGAATACAAATACTCTTTCGCATTACAACTGCTCGTTCCGCGTGGAAGGGAGCGGCTCGGATCGGAATCTTTTTTCTCAGCTCCGTCGGTCTCTCTCTTACGCGCGCGTGTGTGCAAGCCAGAAAGAGCAATGGCGAGCATAGGGGCTGCTGCTCATGTCCGACGACGGATCGGCCAACTCGCCGCCGTGGCGCCCACCGCTCCTCGCCCAGCGTTCTCTCCTCCTCGACCCTCGTAAGTCCCTTCACTCGCCTATGGAACAAGTGGAAGACCGAGTTCATGAGCCATCCCGCAGGCACCCCTGGTTCCACTCGCCAGCATGGAAGGCGCCACCAACCCCGCCGAGGAGACCGACGAACGCGCTGCTCCCGTCGAGACGAGGCTTTGCCAGCTCGTCCGTAGCCAAGTCCGGCGGATGGTTCGGCGGCATGTTTGCCAAACAGCAGCAGCCCGACGTGACTCCTGCGAGTGAACCCGCAACGACCGCCGCAACGACCACAGACTCGGTCGTCGCATCACCAACTCCGCTGCCCCTGACGGCGACCAAACCGATAGAGGCCGTCACCACCACGGCGACTTCTGAACCCGCAACGACGGCAACCGCAACCCAACACGTCTACGACGGGATCGCGACCGGCACGCTCGACCTCTCGTCCCTCGAGGGCGCGTGGGGCCCGCACCCCATCCTGCGCCTCGAATCCCTCTTCCTGCACCTGCACGAGTCCTTTCCCCTCTTTGGCTCGCCCGGTCTCCAATGGGCCATCCTCATCCCCGTCGTCACCCTCGGCTTGCGCTTCCTCTTGTTCCCCTTCTTGGTCCGCTCGCAAAAGAACGCCGCG
>JAMALC010000270.1:0-18092 GCA_023628275.1 Rhodotorula sp. M30-05A-2 | reverse complement strand
AAGGAGCAGAAGGAGCGGATGCGCGCGGCGCAGCGGACGCCGAGTCAGACGGGCAGGTCGAGGTCCGGTTCGCACGGCCACAAGGAGCGCGACTCGAGCGTCGCGCCTTCTGCAGGTGGCAAGGAGTCGGGCGGCATGATGGATTTCATGCGGATCAAGGTCCAGCGCAAGACGAGCGTCACGAGTCGCAAGTCGGACGACGCGCGGAGCGAGAAGTCCGGGCACCACCACCAGCACGGTGAAAGTCAGTACGGCGGCAGCGAGACGAAATCGCGCGGCGGGCAGAGCAACGCCAGCTTGAACAAGAAGTATGGCGTCTGCGACAAGGTCATTGTCGGCAAGGGGGCGACGGCGGTGGTCCGCCTCGCGCACAAGTGGGACCGCAGCACGGAGAAACTCTACGCGGTCAAGGTATGCAGCACTCCTTCTTTCCTCCTCGCACGGGCGTCTCGAATCGGAACGGCTCGCTGACTTTGATTCGCACCCGCCCCACCGTACTGTGCGCAGGAGTTCCGGAAACGACGCAAGAACGAGACGGAGAAGGAGTACGTCAAGAAGTTGACGTCCGAGTTCTGCATCTCGTCTACGCTTCATCAGTGAGTCTGTTTGGGTGCTAAGCCGTTTTTTCACCCAAGCAAGTGCTGACGTGAAGGTTCTCCCCCCCAGCCACAACGTTGTCGAGACGGTCGACCTCGTCCAAGACGAGCAGCAGCATTGGTGCGAAGTGATGGAGTACTGCCCGGGCGGGGACCTCTACGCCGTGATCAAGAAGGGCGATCTCGGCCCGGCCGAGATCAACTCGTACTTCAAGCAGATCATTGCCGGCGTCGCGTACCTGCACTCGATGGGAGTCGCGCACCGCGACATCAAGCCCGAGAACTTGTTGCTCGACGGCAAGGGGCACGTCAAGATTACCGACTTTGGCGTGTCGGACGTGTTCCGCATGTGTTGGGAAAAGACGACCCACTTGTCCAAGGGCTTGTGCGGTTCCGAGCCGTACATCGCGCCCGAACAGTTTGAGCAAAAGGGTGAGTTGACGGCGGTTTGTTTTCGCCGGGCGGTGCGGGCGGGCGTGAAGTGGACCGCTGACTCGCGCGCCGATTGCAGAGTACGACGCCCGCCTCGTCGACATCTGGGCCGTCGCCGTCGTGTACTACTGCATGACGTACCAAGAACTGCCCTGGCGAGTCGCGAAACTGAGCGACCCTTCGTTCGGGTCGTACGCGCAACTGTACAAGACGTCGTCGTCGACGCCGCCGCCGGTCAGCAACATTGTCCCGCGCGAGTGCCGGTCGGTGATTCGGAGGATGCTCGACCCGGATCCGCGGAGCCGGCTGACGACCGACGAGGTGATTGCCGACCCTTGGTTCGCCGCGATCGAGGTCATCCCGCCCCTCGGGGGCATCCTGCCCCCGAAACCGAATGCGCCCTGAGCTCCCCCTCCCGAACCCGCCGCATATACCCTCGTTGCACCTTGATCCGTGTCTGTCTCTCTGTGTTCCCGTGTCTCTTGATTTCGTTCGTTCTGTCCTCACGCATCTGCTGTCACGCTTGTTGTCCCACCCGAGCTTTAAGACTCTCCCCTGCAGTACCCTCCTCGATTGCGGCGCTATAAATATTTCACTCTGCGCCTGAGTACGCTCGCAACGTAGCAAGTTTTCCCTCTCCTCCCCTTTGAGAGAGTGTTTTGCGAGGCCAAGAATCATGACGAGTCGGCTGGCTCGGTGTGGAGCCGCGCGCACTCGAGCGCTCGCTCATCCTCGACGTCGCCGGTCGTGTGCCAAAAGACGACCCGCTGGTGAATACAGATATACACACTCAGAGCTGATCCACCACCGAGCGTTCACGCCCTCCTGTGCCTCGATAGCCAGCCCGACGACTCGCCTCGCCGCCGAACTTGCCAGCCTTGGCAAGCCAGGTCGCACAGCTCTGCCCCCGTTCGCCGGACCCAGTCGACTGGGTCAGCAATCGACGCTCTAGAGGCATTGCAGTAGTACCCTCGTCGCTCCGCCTGTCCGCCCACCTCTTCAAGCCGATCCAATACCACCAGGAACCGACGTGGTGGGGAGTCACAAAAACCCGAAACCGAGTTACCTACATCGATCAGCCCTGCCATGGAATCGTCTTCAAGACCCAACAGTGCCCCGGGGAGTCCCGTCATGAACCTGCACGGGATCCTGAAGCGCCACCCGGCCGACTCGTCGCAAAAGGAACGCATCGCCTCGCCCGTCGAAGGCGATTTCTCGTCCCTCGCGCTCAGCGGCGACGGAAGCAGCAGCACGAACACGGCGCCTTCTCTCCGCCTCGAGACGGAACCGAGCACCGGAACTTCGAGTGAAGTGACGACCCTCGCCGGCGACGCTTCGATCTCGTCTGCGCCTGCGGCGACCTCCTCGAAAGCCAGCAACACCCACAGCAACAAATTTCAACGCAGGGTCGGCTTCAACACTTTTGCGTCTGGCGTCGCGCTCGAGGGGCGTCCGACCGTGACTGGCGGCGGCACAGGTGTGTGTGTTCTCTTTGAAGAGGCCAAAGAACGGTTCCGAGGCTGACCTGACTTCTTTTTGCCAAATGAAAAGGTGTCGCTTATTCATTCACGCTCTCGGCCAAGTCGGCAGACTACAAGCGCAGTCGATGGAGTCGCACCTTTCTCGTCGCGACCGATCTCAACGGTGAGTGGAAGAGTGGCCTCAGGAAACGCGCTGTCCAGCCCTTGCTGATTCGTGTCTCGCGCTCGCAGAATACTCGGTCAACGCCACAGACTGGCTGCTCGATTCCTTCCTCGAAGACAGCGACGAAGTCGTCGTCTTACGCGTGATTGAACCGACCAGCTCGGCCCAGACTGGCTTTGATGCCATCACCAAGGAGGCGCGCACCGAGGCCGAGAGTGTTCTGGACTACCTCATGAAGAAGAACGGAGACGAGCGACAGGTGCGAGAACCCTCTTGTGTCGTTTCCGCCTTGGGAAGCGCCAACTCACGTCGGCTGCTGCTTCTGCCCCCACTCGCAGATCTCGCTCATCGTCGAGTTCGCTATCGGTCCCATCGAGGAGACTATTCATCGGTACGTCCATCTCGCTTACGGCGCCGTCGGGGAGCAATGCTGAGACTTCTGCCCCCTCAGCATGATCGAAATTTACAAGCCAGACTCTTTGATTGTCGGGACGCGAGGACGGCCCGATTCCTTGTTCAAGTCGGCTTTCATGGGCTCCATATCTCGGTGCGCCTGCCATTGCTCTAGCCCGTGAGAACTCGAAACTCGTGTGTTGACGTTCTAGCGGCGACTATGCAGATGGGCGGTCGCGCGGTCGCCGGTGCCGGTCGTGGTCGTCCGCCCGGACGACAAGGTCCGAGAAGGTCTCGAGCGACGCCTCGGCGATTCGAAGCGCGGGCGCTCGTACGTCTCTCTCCTGACGGAGGAGGAGCGCAAACGACTCTTGCCTCCGAGCCGGAGCAGTCTCTCGTCCCTGTTGATGCCGCTCGGTCCCACCACGACGCGGCAACTTGCGCCCCCCAGCAACAACGCCGCCGCCAACTCGGGCGCGCCGCTCGAACGGACAGTCACCGCTCCGGAAGCGAGCGAACGCAGCAGCGTCAGGAACGGCGGTCGTGACGACGACGAGTCCGGATCCGACGAGGACGACGACGAGGGTGCCTTGGCGCGCAAGCGAGCCCAGATGGCGGCTGCCAACAAGAACAGCAGCAGCAGCAGCAGCGGGGGCGGGTTCCGCGCCGCGTTCGGGTTCGGCAAGAAGAAGAAGGACAAGGGTAAAGAGTTTAAAAAGTTTGGCACCTTTTCCTGAGCAGCAGACTCGGGCCAGTCATATGGCTGTCGGCAGGCTGGCAGTGCCTCCTCCTCCTCTGTAGCCATTGCTCTCGTGTATATTGATTATGTTTTCGTCAGTCTCCGGTCTCTCGCGCTCGGCGAGTCTCCTGGCAACAGTTGTGCGTGTTCTCTTGATGCTTGGACAAGACTGTCGCCTCACATTGCGCAGTAAGGCAAAACAATATATAGCGGCAGTGAGGACCAGCAAAAAGAAGACAAAGAAGCCTGACAGCGCCGACCGGGAGTGGAATGGAAGGGCCATCTTGGCAGACAGGAGGGCAAGCCCAAGAACTGCCTGCGCCAGCGTCCAAAGATAATTATGAATATAATGTCCCCCGATGGGGGACTATGATTATTCACAATCATAAGAACAGATACTACACTTGATCAGAGCCAAAAGGCCAGAAAGGTTAACGAGGAGGAATCAAAGCCTGCATGGGTTGCGCCGACAAGTACGCTGTTGCTGGGTAGCTGGTGTCTGCGGGCTTGCTGGTCTTGATATCCCCTGCTGTGTTTGCTCGTAGCTCCGAGCCGGGTAGCGGAAGGTCTCTACACTAGATGCTGACGTATGACATGTACGAAGTATACAGCGATCTGTTTAGAGTCTACACAAGTACAGCAGCAGCCCTCGAACCGTGACCGGGAAAAGCAGTCAAGCGTCGTCGAACGCGAAAGTCGCGTAGGCTCAGCCTCGCCGCTGACTTGCCCCGTATAGTATCTCGAGGCAATGGGCTTTCCTAGGCTGCTTTCCTCTTCTCTATGCTGCCATCGCTCGCTGCAGACTTGGCCCTCGAGCTGCTTTCGAGGACGCGACCGCAAATCGGCGGTGGACGGCCTTCTCAGGTCGCCTCCATCAACGTTGCTACAGACAGGAGTGCTTGAAGCCTTCGCCTATGACTGTAGGGAGCAGGTTTGCCGCGTGGGTTGTGCCGTGTCCGGTCATCGGGCACGCCGCAAAGGGAGATCGGAAGCGGACGGGGAGCGTGCGGTGGCGGTGGAAGGGCACCGTGCGCACGAGCGAAAGCGGCTCGTCGGGGTCCTCTGCTTACTGCGTGCGTAGTTGTAGATGCTTGGCGATTTGGACTATTTCAGTCTGACCGCTTAGGCAAAGGCAGGACGGAATCTGTGCACAAACGTCGGCGCTCGAGGCACCCCAAGGCGCCCGCTCGCTCCCCTCTGCTTAACTCCTTTTGTCTGCACGCGCCTCGGCTGGTCCGCGGACCGGCTACAGACGCGATGGCACGGACCCGTTTTCTCCACTTTGCTTACGGGGGTTATGTCCCGATAGGCACTTGCGTGCTTTCCCTCCAGAGCGTCTCTCTTCCTCTCTGCACGCTCCTGCCGCGGCCTGTCCCCATACTATACCCCCCTCGCCGAGGTAAGCTCCCCGTGCTAGAGTAGGCAGCGAAAGGCGTCGCTGATGCAGCACCGTACGCCGCAGCACAGGACGCCGCTTCGATCACATGTTGGCGAACCGAATGGCGTCTTCCGTCGCAGCTTCCGGACGACCTGGCAATGTCCGCAATTGCGATGCCTGCCGCCGCAAGAAGACTAAGGTATGTTTGGCATGTCCTATATCCAAACAGAGCGACGGGCTAATCCGTTGCCCGTCTAGTGTGATCGACTTCCTCGCTGCTCCAACTGCAAGTCTATCCCGCGTCCGGACAGGGTTGCCCGTACCGTAAACTGACCTCGGCTGACCTCGCAGGTGCTATGCGCGGGATTGTATGCACCTACGACGATGCTGGCGAGACGTGAGTCTTCGGAACCGCTGAAAAGCACCGCTCGGCGCAGCTGAAGTCGGACTACTCCTTTCGCTACAGCACGGTTGGCACGCTCATGGAGAATCACGTTCTGATCCTCCGTCTGCGCCAAAACATCTTTGCTCTTGCCCAACACCTCCGCCTCTCGCCGGGACAGTTGCAGGAGCTGGCCGAGAAGGCCGATAGCGCGATGCAAGACACGCCCGGCATGGATGGCGTCGAGCTCGCGAAGCGGAGACGCCGTTCTCTCCACGAGATACTGTTGGGGGTAATGCAAGACCAAGAGGCCGCTCGCGCGCATCCGAGGATGGCTGAACCTCCGGCTCCATACGCACCGCTTAAGAAGCGGTTGGCCGGTGCGACTACCAACGGGCCGAAACAAACGCACGCGCACGGCGAGCAAACACATCTCAAGAGTCGTCACCAACCCGTCCATAACCCCCAGCGCAAAGAGACCAACCCGGTCCCGCATGTACCTGCCCGTCGGTTTTCGGATCCGCCGCCTGGCCAACCGGTCATCCTGCCCTCCTTTCAACGGATCGCCCGGCAGGCGCAGGAACCCGCTCGCGCCCCTTACGTCGTACTTCCGCCGATCCAAATCCACGAGCAGGCCGTCTCTGCCGAATTTGGCAGTTCGCCCCTGTCGAGCCGGACTCCCACCAGTCTTCCTTCCTCGCTTCACTCGGCGTTGAGCACCTCGCCCGAATCTTGCACGACACCGTCTGCACTCAAGGCTATCGGAGGACTGCAGATGCCTGTGGTCCAGAGTACCGGGCTGCCCTCCCGTTTCAATGACTACCGTCTGCCGCCACCGAGGCCTTCGCAGCAGCTTTACCAGGGGATCGGGCCCAGTCTCGCGGCGTTTGTGACCAGCCCCAGTATCGGACACTCAGAGTGACGCAGGTAACAATGGACGATGTGGAACTCTTGGCGGGCCGAGACTGATTTCCTCGCCTTGTAACGTTATGTGGCAAAGATGTAAAACAAAGCCCTTCCTCTGGGAGTCTGATGCTTGGGCCGATGGCCCGAATTGTAATGCCCCGCACCAGCTAAAGCGAGCAGCATAGGTGACGGGAAAGCAGCGTCTGGCGCGCAAGACAAGAGTCTCTACCGATATCGCTGCAGTTCATGAGCGCGCGATAGGTTCACGTAGAGCGCTGGAGGGTGTGATCTATGTGCATTGAATATCACTTTATGTACAGATGTGTATCAACAAGGGGGAACAGAGGGGGATGAGAGACCGTGGCAAAAACAGCCGTCGAGATCTGATTGTCGGTGGCAGTGGGAATTGATAGTAGGTACGGGTTGCGAGGGGAAACATGCGAAGGCTGGAAAGAAAGGAGATATAGAACATGTGCGATGCGACTGATGCGAGCGGAGGGCAGGGGAGAAAACCGGAGATGATACAGACAGAAGCGCTCAACGCTGAATCCGCGGCGTGCCGGTGACGGCAAAGTCCAGCGCCGGGATCTCGTGCCGCGGCGTACGGTTCTCGCCGTCACTAGAAGCGGGCGGACTTGTCGGGCCTGCGGAGCCGTAACGGGCTGCGATCGCTTCGGAAAACGAAGTCGCGTGATCGGTGGCGCGGAAAGTCGGACTGCTGTCCGGCATTTTTGGGCGCGAGGAGGAGGAGGTCGTAGCAGGGCCGGACTGGTCCGTCGAGACGGGAGACGAGACAACCTTGTCGCCCGCAGCTTGCGCGGACGCGGCCGATTTGAGATCCGAGCCGGCAGCGATTTCGCCCTCGAGCCGAGTCGTCGCCGAGTCGAGCACACGACCCGTCTCGAGGTGTTTCTTCTCGCCGTGCGTGGCAGACTCTTCCGACGAGCTCGTGTTGCGAGGAGCAGCGTTTGTAGGATACGAGTAGCCGCCGCGAATGGTGCGGTGGCGATCGACCGAGGAGGAGGAAGAAGTGACCGACTTGGTCGTTCCACCTGTCGCCGCAATGGTGATCGGATCGCTGGACCGGTCGGTCGCAGTCGAAGCTGTCGGCGATATGCTGGCCCAGCTCGCTTCGCCCCCGCTGCTGCTGGTACTGCTGCCACCGAGGTCGCTCTCGCCTCCGGTGCCGCTATCGGAAGGCGAGGAGCCCGCATGTCGTTTCCGGAACGGCTCTTGGAACCGATCTGACGAAGAGACACCGTCGCGGAGGTCAAGGAATTTCGCTTCCTCCCTGGCGCGGCGACTCGCTGCTTCTCGAGCCGCGCGCGCGGCTCGACGTGCTCCTTCCGGACCGGTGACGCAGGCCGCGCGGCGCATACCGTCAGGAGGCGGACTGGCACGGGCAGTACAAGGAGGCGGCAGTTCCGCATCGTTCAGGTCCGTAAGTCCGACGAGACCTTCCTCCGTCGCAGGTTGGAAGGACGCCCCGATCAAGGACTCGGCGAGTGGAGGCGAGAGCGAACCTCCGAGGATAGACGAGGCATGGAGAGACGACGTCGGCACGGCGAGAGAAGGAGAGGGTGGAGAAAAGGACCCGGAAGACCATATAGACGCGACCGAAGCGCACCAATCGGGGAGCTGATGCGTCTCGTCGAGCTCTGGCGAAGAAAACAGGCTCGAGGATCGACTTGAAGGTCGAGGATCAGTGACGGCCGCCGAGCTGCTCCGTCTTGAGGGTCGTCGTCGCTCGATATAGATCTTGAGCAGAGTGCCGTCGAACTCGGCGCGCGGGGCGGAACTCGAAATGTCGGAACCGAGGAAGACGAGGCGCTCGTAGTGACCGCCGTTCTCGCCGTACGAATCGGCCACGATGTGAACCTTTTTGCCGCGCCGCATCGCGACGGTGATGTTGTCGAGCGAGAAACCGGGCAAGGTCACGCGCAGCAAGACTTGCGACGGGTCGCTGCGGTCGACTTGCAGCGACGTTTCTGGCGGTTCGGAGCGCTGGTCCAAAACTGCGCGACGGGGGGGGGTAAGTCGTCAATGACTTCAAGGGCACTTGCGGAGGAGAAAGACTCACAATCGATATCGCCCCCTTCGCTCTCTGGTCGATAGACTTCGCCGCCTTCTTCGAAGATCTCTTCAGATCCGTCCTCGTAAACGACCACTGACCGTCCCGTCGGCGCGTTGCTGCCCTCCGCCGTCGTCGCCGCATTTTCGGCAGTAGTACCCTGACAGCTACTCGCCATGCTGCAGATGCTCGAAGCGTCGCTGTCGAGGACCCAGGACCGGCCGCCGGAAGAATGGGATGAGTAAGCGTCGGCCGAGGGAGGTCGCGAGGCGTCTGAACGGAGGTGGCCGCCTCTTGCGCCAATTGGACCACGCGATAGCCCGTACGGATAGTTTGACGCTGGCGGAGGCGAGGCTATGGCCGTGCTCGGAGGGTAGCTGGCGACGGTGGTCGAGATCGGCGGAAACGACGCTGCTCGCTGCTTGTTCGTCGCCGGGTCGACCGTGTCGTGTAAACCGAGACTGGCAAACTGATCCGCGAGGCTCGTTCCATAGCCGACTGGATCATGGGGAAGCGATCCCATGAGCGAAGTCCCTCCTCCTTCACCCCGTCGGCAGGCGCTGTCGATCGGTTGCGACCCCGCTGTCCGGACTTGATTCCCGTTACTGAATGAATCTGTTGCGCGTGCGTTGTAGCCTGCACTGGTCCGCGTGATGTGCTGTGTCAGCGTAACGCCGCGATGAGTGGCGCCCGGCTTTGCCAAGTGGTTGGTTGGGACGCGACGGTGGTTCCGGCCAATTGGAGCTGGTTCTCACAAGTGATCGTCGGCCAGCGGAAGATCCTTGTCGGCAAAGCGAGACGAGCAGCTCGGTGGCAAGGTCCCGCTCAATCGTCAGCGGGCAGTGTCTGGATGCTCAAAGCTGAGTTCCCCTCGTCAGAGAGCCGTGTAGACTTCGTGCTGCTGCTGCAGCCAGCGATTTCGCTCAATTAATCGACCGACCGACCGTCGACCGAGCAGCAAATGATCGACAGGGCAGCGACCTCATGCAAGACATTGATTCCTCGATTTTTTGAAACTTCGACACCCTGCATGCATGCCAGGGCTCACTGTAGGCAGTGTAAAAAAAGTCCAGAGGTCTGTATGGAAACATGGTGGTATCGTCAAGGTGTACGCAAGTCTTTGAGGGAGCTGAGGTTCGGCTTGTCGGCTTGCAGCTCATCGTCATCGGTTCGATGAGATGCACTCCGAGCTTGGAGAAAACTTGCTCCCTACAGCGGCGGGTACGTAGCTTAGCTACATGTGTTTGATTGCAATACAGAGACGTTCTTTCTTCAGGTATCTGCACAGAAATATAGGAAGTGTTGCGGAGCTTGAGTCGCGGCGCCGCAATCCAAAACGTCGTCGCGGTGTCGGGCGCCGCCGCGCTGCAGCTGGCAAAGCAGCCTCGGATTGCGCGATCAACTACCGGACGCTCTCGCCGAAAGCGCCCGCCGGTTGGTAGTACGAAAAGTTGGCAAACTGCGCCTGGACGGTCTGCGAGAGGTGCGAGTCTTCGACGACGGAATCCATCGGCTGTTCGCGCAAAAAGTCGGGGTCGAACTGCGTGCATAATCACACGGTCAGAATACCACGATCAAGAGTGGGGCAAGGGATGGAGAGGGGGCGCACGTTGCTCGTATCTGCTGCCGATTCCACGTTGGGCTTGAACGGCGGCTGGATCTTTTTCTGCATGAGCTTTTTAAAGTCGATGTGCTTGGCAAAGAACGGGTGCGACTTGATCGACTCGGCGCCGGTGACTCCCAACCGCTGCTGGGGGTCGCGAGTCAAGAGGCCGGTGAGGAGCGAGCGGGCGTCGGGCGAGATCTCGTCGCCAAAGCGGAGCGGGTCGGACAAGATCTGTGCGCGCAGAGGCGGACCACGCGGAAGAACAGGGTAAGTTGAAGCGCACATGTGCGGCACAGGGAAGGGGGAAGCAGCTTTGCCTTTTGGTACATCTCGTTCGTGTTCTCGGAGTAGAACGGCGGCAGGCCAGAGAGCATCTCGTAGAGCAAGACGCCGAGGGTCCACCAATCGACCTGTCAGAATCAAGAGTCCTCGTCAGTTTCGGCGAACATCATGTAATGCGGGGTCAGCGTCGAGTACGGACAGTCTTCTGGTAGCCGTGCCCGAGCAGCAGTTCGGGTGCGAGATATTCAGGAGTGCCGCAGAAAGCTGTGCACGCGGAGAGAGACAAGTCAGCGGATCACTTCGGTCGCAAGCTTCGGGAAAACCGAATGCTAGAGCGCACTGTTGGTCGTCTCGCCCTCGGCCATGTTGAGTTTGCAGAGACCGAAATCGCAAAGCGCAATGTGGCCGACATAGTCGATCAGGATGTTTTCGGGCTTCAAGTCACTGCGGACGAGCACGCGCGGATGCGGTGAGTACCGAAGAAGCCGACTCCGACGGACGAGAAGTAGACATACCGGTAAATGACGTTGAACTGGTGCAGATGCTCCAGTGCACACAAAAGCTCTGCCGCATAGAACCGACTCCGCTCCTCGTTGAACCTCCCCTCTCGCTGCAAGTGGTAGAACAACTCGCCGCCGTTCACAAACGCCAAGACGAGGTAGAGCTTCTCGGCGTTCTGGAACGAAAACTTGAGCGGGACGATGAACGGGTTGTTGACCTGCGCGAGGACGGTCCGTTCGGCGAGCGTGTGCGTCACTTCGGACCGCGACACGATGTGCGCCTTCCGGATCGTCTTGAGCGCGTAGATCCGACCCGTGTCCTTCTTGCGGACTTGCATGACCTGTCAAACCGTTTCCCCTTCGTGAGCCATAGTGGAGCAAGACGGTGACGGAAACCCTTGAAACCTACCTTGCCAAACGAGCCCTTGCCGATGACCTTGAGCAGGTCAAAGTCGTTGATGGTGAGGTGTTGCGTCTAATTCCAAAGTGGCCGTCCGTGTCAGCGACGAGGAAAAATACCGCGTCTTGAGAAGAAGCATTACTCACAGTCGCCGGCTTGTACGAGACTTGGACGTGGAATTCTCCACTGCCGCTCGTCGACCGGAACCACTGATCGAGTGGCTTGTTTGCGTCAAACGAAGGAAGGAATCTGCACAGGAGTCACGCTCCTTCTTTTCATCAGCCACCACTCGGTACGAAATCGAGGTAGAGGACGTGAGAGGTGTGTACGCACTGCAATCCTCCGAGGAAGAGATCGTTGCCCATGTCGTTCCGACTCTGGCCCGGGACGATGGGCGACGTTCGCAAGTAGGCCGAGATCGTCACGTCAGAGATACGCGACACGTCACTGTACCGTGCACATACCGTCAGCGTAGGCTGCGGGAGGGTCGCAATAGAGGTCACGGGCAACGGGAGACGAACAAGTGGGCGCGGAACATCCACGTCGGCGAGTCGAGTTCGCCCCCGAGGGCGTCGATCAGGATTTCGTTCTTCTCAAACTCGAGCACGACGTATCTGCGCAGTCGTCAAGTCAGTTCTTTCATTTCTACGAGCGGCGTCGCGGGCAAGAGTCGAACCGACAAACTCACGGCAGCCACCACATCTGTTTCCTCTGAATGCTCTCCCTCGCGCCGCGCGCCATTCCCGCCTGAGCCTGCTCAACTGCGTCCCTGATCCCGGGCGGTAGCTGGACCCCCGCTGGCGGACGCAAGTTCCTCGCTTCGACAACTCGGATGGTCAAGACTCCCGAACGCGGGACCGGAGCCGCGCCCGACTCTTCGCCTCCTCCAGACGAAGCGGCGGCGGCGTTCGGATCGGGCGTGGGCGGAGCGGAAGGAGGAGTCGAGTGGTGCGAGTGCGAGGCGGGAGTGCTGCTGTGACCGCTGCGTCCGCTCGCGACTTCCTTCAGCTCTGCAGTGGGGGAAAAGAGACGAACGAGGTCAGTCACCCGAGAGCGACTTGCAAGTTCAGGGTCGATCCATCTAGGTGTGTATCCAGACATGCATCCAACTCCGCACGCCCCGGTGTCCTTCTGGCCCGGGTGTATGGCCTGCGGCCGTTGCCGAAGTGGAGCAGGCAGGGCAGCGGGTGGTCCTCCCTCGGCGCAGAGATCTCCTAACGCTTGCCGACTCGCAGGTGCCGGAACTTGACATGGCTGCCTCCCGCCTTGAGAATCCGGCGACCGTGCACGCTGTGTGGACACCTCGGCAATGCGGCCCCCGCGAGGCCGCCAAGGCCGCACCTGCAGAGTCCTGCAGCGACCGCTCCCTGAGAGGCGAGAAAGGAGAGGAAAGCGGGGACGCACTTTTGCCGAATTTCCAAGTCGACATGGTAGCAGTGCGCCTGACTATATGTAAAGCGAGGTGTGGAAGGAAAGATGGCGAGAGAAAGGCGGGGCGGCGAGCAGTGGATGAGTTGGAACGACCTCGAGCGCCGGTACCGTAGCTTGGACTGCTCTAGCGAGTGGATATAGTAGCACACTCTATGTAGACCCTTGTATCGGAAGAGAGAGAGGTCGACTACAGCGAGAGGCGGTGCAAGGCGCCGGCGCGGTCCCTCGGCGTCGGCCATATGAGATGTCGCGCATAGCCTTGTTCTATCGTTCCGAGAGGGCTACACTGCTACTCGCAACGACTCTCCGCCCTTGCTCGCCCGCTCCGACCTCATCGCATGCTCTCCGCCGGCATCAAGACCGACCGGCGTCAACGCCAGACTAGTACTCTTAATGCGAATGACTCTACAGGCGCACGTACATACGGTTATTGCTGCGCGAATTGCTCGGGCCAGCCATAAAGGATCTGGCCCCCCTTTGGAAGATCAGCTATTCCGAGGGGGCGGGCGCGCCGTCTCCGCTGGTCCGCGAGACTCTCCGCTTCGAGGCCCAGAACCCTCGCAAACCGGCCACGCTGCGCAGAATCTCTTCGATTGTACTTGGTGATATGTGACTCTAGCTCTTGCTTTCGCTGGTGCCGAGACTCGACACCCCTGTTGATTACATAGACCCGACCCGACGGTTGTGCGGCCAATTCGACCCGGTCGCCGGACGCGACGTGCGACTCGACGGCCCCGGCCCGCCTTCCTCGTCTCGGCGGGACTGTCTTTACCAGCAGCGCAACTTCACAGCAGCTTTGACTGCTTGGCCGGCTCCGTGTTGCCGTCCCTCTTTCCTCTCTTGCATTGCTGCGACGTCGTCTCTGGCACACAACATCATGAGCCGCACCGCCCAACCGGAGGAGAAACCCGCCGACACCCGTCTAGTCTCAGACATCGTGCGGACAGAGGAAGGTGCCGCGAAGGACGCCAACATTCCGACGGCGCAAACAAGAAGAAGAAACGAGACCCCGATGCGGCCGAAACTCCCTCCCCTCGCTTCGCTCGCCCTGCCCGGTGCTCTCTCTTCCTCCTCCTCTCCTGCCACTCCAGCCCTTAGCTTCTCAGCGTCATCTCCACCTTCCTCATTGTCACCGGAACCACCGAGCAGACCTCGTTGCCGCGATCGTGCCGACGAACGCGATGACGACAAGGCGCACGTCCAGGCGGCGATTTACGAAGCGCTCCGGAGGAGGTGGTCGGCGAGTTCGGCGAGTGAGCTGCAGATTCTGGCGGACGCGGCTGCGGAGGCTCTTCGTCGGAAGCAGCAGCAGCAGCAGCAGCAGCAGCGGGCCTACGGCGTCCTCGATCCGGCTGCGGAGGCGGCAGCAGGTCCGGCATGGGCGGCGTTGCGAGCGAAAAAGCGCAAGTCGGACGCGCTACTCGATAGCGGTGCGTCTAAACTACCTACAAGCTCCGGGTTGGTCATGCCTTGCGGCGGCGGAGGAGACGAGGAAGCGCGGGACCAAGTTTCGCCACTGGCGTCGGCCTCCTCGAAGCGACGCCGTTCCTCGATTTTCCCACCACCCTTGACGTTCCCTTCTCCGTGCGCCATCGCTGCACATCGCTCAGCCATCCTGTGCGCCTCGAGGCAACAGATCAGGACACTCTCGCTCGACGCCGGCGTCGCGGAAAAGCGAGCCGAGCTCTCGAGGAGCCAAATTCCGGACCGGCACAGCGCGTTCGATAACCTCCTCACCTCGCTCGCCGCGGTCAAGACGGCCCGCGCTTCCCTCTCTTCGCCTTTTTCTCCTCCTCTTCCTCCTTTGCGATACGCTTGATCCCTGATGTTCCCCCTCCCGGCCGTGTCACCTGTTGCGTCTCGGTTTTTTCGCCTTTCCTTATACACGGCTTTCGTTTGTCTCTCTTTTACATTGTACCCTTCCTCTGACAAGCGTAACAAGCGTAGGTCATACACGCTTCTGACCGCATCCGAAGTGCAACCCTGTCGTCACAATACATCCTCAACTCGAAGCAGCTGCAGGCAGCGACTCCAATGCTAACATCAGCGGCGATCGAGAGACAGGGTCGAGATCCTATGTTTGTGCTTCGAAGTGTCATATCAGATCCTCTCGCATCGAGCTACGCTACACTGAGCGTGAAGCCCAGGCCGAGACAAGTCCAACGGCCGCCTCCTCTCGCAGGTTGCCCTCTCCGGAACATTACCTTGCGGCCACCACGAGCTCAAGAATGGGCGCTCTCGTCTGGCACGACTGGGCCCGCTTACTCGCACTCGCTTCCGGCGCCTGTACGCTCTCCTCCGTCGCTGCCCGTCCCCCCCCCCCCAATTGAAAGCTCGCCCCCACTCACTCACTCACTCATCCATCGCGGCTTCAATCCGAACTCCCCATTCGCCCCGCCCGCAGACGTAGCCTGGGCTGCTTTGTGGGGCTTCGTGGATCGCAAATACTTCTGGGACTTTGTCGGTGGCAGCCTCGGACCGCACGGGATCGTGTACGTCGCAAATGCTGGGCGCGAGACTTGAGATGATTGTCGACGACTGACTCAACTCTCTCAATGGGGGCAAGCGCACAGGCCGCCTCCAGCTGCGAACGTCTTCATCAAACTCATCGTCGATGTACCGATCTTCCAGATCGTCAACCTCGTTCGTCCGAGCCCCGCACTTTCCTCGAGAAGACAAAGAGCGGCTGACTTGGGGGGTCTCACGCTGCTCCAGGTCAACGGATTGCTCACGATCGCGCTCGAATGGCCGCTCTCCTCGACAAAGATGAAGGTCCGCAAACTGTACCGCTCTCACGGGCTCCGCATTGGGTTCTATGTATGGGCAGCGCTCGTCGCGAGTGAGTGAGGGAAGGAGGAGTTTTCCCGTCGCCGAAAGAGCGCGCGGCCGTTGAACCGCCCTTTCGGCGCGCAGGTTTCGTGTACCAGACCGTCATGGGCACGATCTTTTACCTGATCACCACCCTCGCCTACGCCAACAGCTTGCGGTCAGTCTTGCGCTCGCTTTACCTCCCCCCGCGGGCCCTTTTCGGGTACTGGGCGAAATTGACAACCCCCCTTGACGCCTCACTCGGACCTCGGCAGGCTCGGCGAACAGATCGTCCCGACCTGCAAGAATGAGTTGCCGAGCATCAAACCCTAGGGCGGCTCGTCCGAAGCCCCGTTCATACTTGCTCAAACTGCTTTGACCCACCTCCAATTTGTTGTTTTGCTCCCATCTTCGCGCGCCCTCCTCGCAGCATGCAGCGCCGGTCGCTGCCCGCAGAGCCTCTCCCAGTGTCTGTAAAACGATTTGCTATTGTAACACTTTTTTGCGAGAGGGAGAGAGAGAGAGTAAAGTGCGCTGGACGTAAACAAAAGAAACGGGAGCTGCTGTATCTTGCTGAAGAGAGGAGCGGGTTCGTTTGCGAGATGAAGAATGTGACGAGTTCCCGAGCGAGAAGAGGGCGTATTGTCGCTACTGCGGTCCTTCCTCGTTCTTGAGCGATGACCGACCCGCCCGCTGTAATGGGGTGCGAGAAGACGTTGATGTGGGTCAGCAAAAGAGAAAGACGTGGTTGTTATCAAGAGGGGAGACGATAGAGAGCGCACCATCATCTCGTCGGTGATGAGCAAGTTTGAAGCGATGACGGCGGCCGAGTGGATCAAATGCCGCTTGACGCGGTAGTTGTCCCAGATGCCCTCTCTATTTGGAGTTGACGAAACGGCAAATCAGCTTCTGCACGCACCCATCACCGGAAATGGCCCCGAATCGTACGCGGAAAGAGGAGGGGAAGGAAAGACAAGGACGCACGTCACGGGGTCGAGCGGTTCGCCAGTCGCGAGGTCGAGGCCGACGACGTGACCCTCCGCAGCCTCGTCCTGCAGAAGACAGACAACGCGCAGCGGAAACGGTACGCCGGAAGAAGAAAAAAGACTCCTCCTCTCGTCAGCAACGATATTCTTTGGCGCACGCGAGCGAGCGAAACTGGCGACCGATTCCATTCCGTCGCGGAACGGGGTGATGACGATCGCGCGCGCCGTCTTCTCTCCCCCTTTTCCTGCCTCCGCACCTCACACCCGCGCGCCTCAGAGGAAGAAAAAGAGGAAGAGGAAAGGGAAAGACAACAAGAAGTATCCGAAGAAAACGCACCTGCAAAGCGACCATGGCATCCTGCACGTCCAACCCCGCATTGACCGCCAAAGTCTTCGGAATCGTCAACAACGCGTCCGCAAACGCCTGCACTCCCAACTTCGCCCTCCCCTTGGCGACACTCTTCTTCGTCTCGTCGACGAGGTACTGATGCGCGGCGACTTCGAACGCTCCGGCACCGGGGATGAGGGCGCCGTCTTCGAGCGCGTTCTTGACGGAGCGGAGACCGTCCCGGATCGCGTCCGAGATTTGGGAGATGGTGTGCGCGTTCGGACCTGTACGTGTGCGTTCGTATAGCGGGTCTGGTCAGTTCACCGCCCCCATCCGCAAGAAAGCACAACCGACTTTCTCCTCCTCCTTCCTCCTCCCAGCCGCCAATCCCGCTCGACCCAGGACCCCGACTCTTACACCACAGAAGCCGAGAGGCTCTCGCACTGACCTTTGACCAACAGCGTAACACTCTTCGGGTCCTTGACCTCTTCGACAAACGTAAACTTTTCCTCGCCGAGCGTGTGCTCGTACACAAGTCCGGCATGGCCGAGCACGTCCGGGGTCAAGTCGTCGACGCTGTTTTGCGCCGTCCCGCCGCAGATGAGCTGCAACCTGTTTTTTTTTTTCGGGCGATCAAAGGGGGTCAGTTCACAAGTGCGCGCAGAAAGATGCAGCATGCACATAGCCGGAAGCGCTCCACGAGCAAGCAAGCAAGCAAAACCCAAGAGAGAGAGAGAGAGAGAGAGAGAGAGGGAGAGTAGGAGGACGCACCGCTCCATGTTCCTCCGCTTGGCACGACGGAGCGCCATGATCCCTTGCTTGGCCAACATGTCCAACGAAAGCGGATCGATCCCCTTCTGGTTGATCACGACAAAGTTTTTCGTCTCGCCGACCGGGTTGCCCTGAGCGTCGAGCTTTTGGTCGCAGACGAGTTTCTTCAACTCGATGATTTTGCGGACTTTGGCGTCGGTGAACTTGCGTTCCGATTCGACGAGCTTTTCGCGTTGCTCGGCGGACGAGTAGAAGAACCCAGAGTTGACCTCGCTGTGTATGTGCGCGTGGGAACAGTCTCAGTAATCAAGACGAGGGAAGCTTTGAGAAGCAGCAGCAGCCCCCGAGACGGCGAGCACGTGACGCACGTCTTTTCGTATTCGAGCGAGACGTTGAGGGTGAGGATGTAGCAGTTTTCGAGGCGTTTCGGCATGTCGGG
>JAMALC010000269.1:0-18143 GCA_023628275.1 Rhodotorula sp. M30-05A-2 | reverse complement strand
TGCGACCGCCTCGTCAAGAAACTCGCCTCGTCGCTGTCCCAACTCGCGATCGAACTGTACCCGATGCACCAGCGCCTGATCACCCTCCGGAGGTTGCTCGCCTCGATCGCGGCGAGGCCACGACCGTCGGCCGCCGACGTGCAACCAATCTTGGCCGAACTGCGCGCGATCGACGAGAAGCGCGTCGACGGGAAATTCGTCGTCGAGAAGCGTCAGGGCGGCGGGGCCGGATCCAAAGCAGCAGCAGCAGCGCCGCCACCTACTGCAGCCGTCGCCTCATCATCTGCACAGGAAACTGGGGAGGGAGGTACGGCAGCTGCACCAGCAGGTCCGATCGTGCCCGAAAAGGGCCAAGCGCTCCTCGCCGGTTTGCTGCAGGACAACTTTGACATCTGCGAGGACATCAAGGTCCGCGAAGGCGAGGACGTCGTCGCGAAAGGTCCGCTCAAGGCCATCTACGAGCGGCTGAGCGAGATCCGCGCCCAACTCGAGAGGTTGGTGCTCACGCACCGCTGGACTTTGCGCGAGACGGTCAGTTCCCCCCTTCGCTTCCATGCTCCTGTCCTGGGCTGCGTCTGCCTCTGTCTTGACCGAACAACGTCCGCTGACGATGCCCGAACTTTTGATCGCAGGACCTGTACAACTACCAAAATGAGCTCTCGCGTGTGGATGCCCTGCGAAAAGATGGCAAGGTAACTCCCGAGACGTTCCTTTAAGGCATCGACTAGACTCTCTCAGCTTTACTGACGAGCCCTCCACAGTTCCGCGACGCCGACGGGAACGTGCCGGAGGGACAGATGGTATGCATTCG
Organism: Rhodotorula sp. M30-05A-2; assembly: GCA_023628275.1. Taxonomy (NCBI): domain Eukaryota; kingdom Fungi; phylum Basidiomycota; class Microbotryomycetes; order Sporidiobolales; family Sporidiobolaceae; genus Rhodotorula; species Rhodotorula sp. M30-05A-2. Next base: position 17,332 of record JAMALC010000269.1, on the reverse strand, counting down.
ATAAAAGGCGCCCGCAATTGCTCGAAGACTATGGCGTACTGACCGGCAGATCTACCAAACAGGTCCTGCTTTACCTGCTGCGGAGGTGTTACGGACTGTGTTACCGTCTCATGGCGTCGAGCGAACCGGTTTCGGAAGAGTTGATGCCGATTGCGAACGTGAGTCCCTCTCTCCGGTGCGACTCCTCTTCTCGAGCAAACCCTGATCCGTACCGTACTTCTAGAAACTCAACACGATTAAGCGGTGTCTCAGTGAGCTGGCAACTCCACGATACAACTGATGCAAGCGGGCGGAAAAATGACCACGCGAGTTGATATTCTTCTTCTCGCAGTCGAGGTGGCAAAGCAAGGCGGTCCCTTCACGGCGCGCGACCTGTACCCGTTCCAGCTCGCACTGTACCAGATCGACTCGCTCCGCAAGGACGGCAAGTTCGAAGGGCGCGACGGATCGGTCCCCGAGGGTCAGGCCATCTTGAACGCGCTCTTGAGCGAAGCGCACGAGAGTGAGCCCCACAACCCTGTCTTTTGTATGAATCGCTGCATTTGCATACTGACGAGACTCGTTTTCCCTGCGCACAGTGATCTCGATGATGCAGGAGGAGGGCATGGAATGAGTTGTCGCACTAGCATGTAGAGCTTTCGGTGCCTTTCGTCGTGTAGCCCTATCTCCATGAGCGAGGAGCTGTGCAATCAGTCACCCATCACCTCGTATCAATTTTCAAGATCCCTCGAACGCGTCGAGTGGGAAGAAGACGTTCGAGAATGAGTGCATTGCGGTCCCCTCCGAGTGGTGGGCTGGTACAGACTGTACAAGGCGATATGCATAATGCGAATGGCGTACAACAGTCACACGAAAGGAACAATGAATTGAACTTATGAATGAGAGCATGAACGTGGGGATGGGCTATGAAGGGCTCAGTCCGAGCTGCTTCCGGATCGAGCGTATGTTTTCCTCTTCTTCTTCTGTGGCGATTTTGATTTGCTGCGCTGGTCGGTCTTTTTCGGGCTCTTCGGCGCCTTCCTCTTCTTCTTCTTCTTCTTCTTCTCCCTCTTGAGCGGGCTAGGCTGCTTCCGACCGCGAGCGCGACCCTCCTTCCGTTTGCGTTTCGCCAAGCCGGTCTCGACCACTTCGTCGAGCGAGGCGTCGCTGTCGTTCGAGGTCTCGCTGTCCGAGAGTTCGATCGCGCTCGACGAGGGCATGTCGGCGAGCAGGCTGCCAGTCTTTGCCGGAGTCGTGACCGAGGCAAAGAGAGACGACTTGGCCGACTTGGCGGAGGGGTGCTGCGCCGACGGTGGCGGGCGCAGGTCCTCGTCTTCAGAGACGTCCGCCTCTGGAATCGTGATCCCCGTCGAGTGTGACGCCTTTGACGTTCTGGAAGAGGTCGCGGCGGTCGTCGAAGAGCCAGAACTGGAAGGCTTGCTTCCCGCGCCGCCAAAGCTCCTCGGCATTCGGAGACCCCCTTGTTTGGCGGGAGCGGCAACGGAGGGCGCTTTGGACTTTGAGGAGGTCGCCATTGCGTCGCGAGAATCACTGCTGGAGCCCTCGTCGTCGTCGTCGGACGAGACGTGCAGAGTTTTCCGCTTCTTCGACTGCTGCGAGCTGCTGGGCTTGTGTGAAGGCGGTGACAGCGACCAAGGGTAACGCCGTGGTTGCCTCTTCGTCGTTGCGTCGGTGCGATCCGGGATCGATTCGACCTCCTCAACCTCGATATCTGAGCTGGTTGCCGAATCGTCGACGTCGACGGGAGCCTGGGTCATGCCGCGCTCTTCGCCGTCGCCGATGTCGGGGAACATGGCCTTGCCGTACCCACGACTGTCTTGTACGGTCTGCTCCGCTCGCTCGCGCGAGACCGTCGCGGACCCGCCGAGGTCGTCTCGGATGAGCTCGATCGCGCACTCGGGGAGCAGGACACGGCGAACGTAGAAGTCGACGTCGAGCGGTTCGACCCGATGAGGGGTCAGGAGGGGGAACGTGACGGTCATCAAGTGGGTGACGGCATCGCAGATGACTTTGCGTCCCTTGGGGCCGTAACTGCAAGAACGGGAAGTAGGCGGTCAGCACCCAGATTGACCGAAAGTGATTCAGCGAAAGACGCACTAGCCCGGTTCTTCGACTCCAAAAGTCGCGAGGTCGTTGACGGCATTGCCGCGCTTGCCGCCTACGCGCGCAAAGTCGCTGTGAGCCCGTTCGAGGAACGGAGTCTCGACCTTGCCGAGCACGATGTTGTTGAGATGGACACTGAGCAACCTCTCGATCCGCCTGCACGCGATAGACAGGTCAGTTGATGCAGACTGATCGCTTGTTCCGGCAGTTGAAGACTGACCCGGGCAGAGCAGCCCAGTCGATCTCGGCGGGCCAGCCTTGAGCGCGGCCTTCGGGGATAAAGATGCGCTCGTCTCGGTGCTGCTTGCAGAACTCGGCGGTCCGGACAACGTGCCCGTCGCGGAGACGAACGGCCTTGGAGTTCTGCATCGTCCGCTTGCGCCTCGCCGACGGGTCGTTCAGGAGCGCGTCCTTTTTGCGAAGCAGGTCCTCGCTCGGGTTGTCGGGGAGGGGCTGATCGCAGAACGGGCACAGCGTATCGGGGTTGACCGGCGCCTCTGCACGGCCGGGGCGAGAATTCAAAACGTCAGATCTGCGCTCTGGGACGAGGGCGTGATTCGGAGCAGCACGTTGCACGTACGGGTCGGGTCGAAATCCGGATACGGCGAGTCGAAGCGGCTGTCGGCCCGCGCGCGACTCTCACGCAGGCGCTCGAGTGTGTCTGCGTCGTCGCTCGAGTCGGAGAGGGTGACATTGCCGTCCTCCTTCTCCTTGAAGAGGTCGAGCAGCGGCGTCGCTTTCTCCGGGGTGGGCTCCCGGACGGGGGACTCGCTCGATGCCGGGAGGCGCTTCGCTCGCTTTTTGAGTAGCGGACGGTGAGCTGCAACGCTCGGGCCGGAGTCGCTGTCGCCGCCGCCGTCGTCGTCGAAGCCGTCGCGCCGCGTTGCACCCAGTCGGCTCGTTTTCGTCTCGCGCTGCCGACCCTTGCCTTTGGATTCCGATCGAGCGTCGTCTCGTCGTCGGCTGTGTAGAGTACGAGTCAGTTGGACTGGTGCACTTGGTTTCCATACGCCGGTGTGGAAAGCGTACCTTGATTTGCGATCGTCTTCGTCTCCCGACTCGTCGGACACGTCGATCTGCACAGGTCGTTCCTTCTTCTCCTTCTTCTTCTTCTTCTTCGAGAACTCGTCGATCACGGGAAGCTTGCTCGGCGCCGCCGGTTTGGGCGCGCCGGCGGAAGTAGAAGAGGTGCGTTTCGACGACGGGAGCTTTGCCACCAGCTTGTCGACATAAGCTCCCGGTCTCGGGATGTTTGCGCTCGAAGAAGCATCAGATTTTTGGCGCGCCTGCTTGAGCTGTTGTTCAGAATCCCGAGCTTGCCTCTTTTTCGCTGCGGCTTCTTCTTCGGCTTCAGCTCGACTCTGGCGGTCCAGTCTGTCCTTGCATTCCTTTTCCTCCTTCCGTCTCGCTTTGGAAGGCGACTCGATCGGCTGCGCTGTACCTCCATTTCTGTCGGCCTCCTGCGCCCCGCGGACTCTGCTCCTCACTTCCATGGCGCGGTCGACCAGGGCGGCATGTCTGAAGCCGGCTTCGGCGGCACTTGCTGGGGGACGCCACATGTCGGCCGGACTGAGGTTGTGGTCATCGCTGAGTGAGAATACGCGCTCGTTCCGGTAGGGGAAGCCGTTTCCCGCGCGGGACTGGCTGTTGCGGTGGTGCTGCGGTCCGCGGTCCCAACGAGACGTCGGAGGCGGCGGCGGCTCGTTGTGAAAGTTGCCGGGGGCGACTGCCGCCGGCTTGGGGAGATACCGCTCATTTGGACCGCTGCCGTACGTCGTAGGGAGCGAGATGGCTTCTCCACGTCGAGACGTCGAGTACGGTTGAGACGAGTGATGAGACCCGCCCGAGTTGAGGGTGGGTGGAGGTGGAGGATTGCGCTTGTTCGGCGCGTAATTGCTGTTCATGCTCGGTCCTCCCTCGCCTTACTACCTCCTCGGCGTCGCTACCGCCGCCCGCCGTTGTCGATGCTGGAGCTTGTAGAGACCCGGTCGAGAGTTGAGGCAAGCGAGGCGAGCAGGCGACGCGTCGAGCAGACCGAGTACGCGTGATATAGCAGGGCGTGTCCGAAAGAGCCTTTCTTGGCTGTGGACTAGCACCACCTTTCAGATTCCCCTGCTGTGTGTAGGCTGAACCGAGACCGTCCGCTGAACGAGATGTCAACTCTGTGCGACGCGTCTCTTTGTCTCTTTCCACACGCCCTAGACACGCGCTGTAGCGCCGCGGAACGCTTGACCGGCTAAAATCATCGCTATACGCGCGCGTGCCGTCCCTCGAGACGCGTCGGTACTTGTACCGACGTGCCCTCCCTTCCTTCATCAAACACCCGACCACTGCGGCCATATCGCCGACTCTTTACGAGCTTACGTTCGATGGGATATTGCCTTTGTGCCGCACAACTTGACAGTGACGCATGCTAGGCGACCCGAATGCCACCGCTCGTGCTCTCCAATCGCTTACCGGTACCCTCGACGCTTCCTCACGCGGCCCCAGTTCCTCGCTCGGTGGCAACTTAGTCACCACCCTCCGCAGTCTTCTTGAGCCCTCGCTTGCTCCCAAGGGTCGTACCGCTGAATGCGAGGGGACGCCTCACGCCAGAGCCCTGAATGGACATTGTCTTCAGGAGGACGGTCACCAAAGTGCGGGCGGCGCAGCGCACAGTACGCTACGTCGCAAAGTAAACCCTCCATATGCTCAAGGAGGAAGCTACGCAAGGGCACGTAACGCTATACTACCCTCCGGCGCGAGCGCCACGAACGCAGCAGGGCTTGACGGCGCTCAAGTCTGATGATGGAGATGGCGCTTCTTACCGAATGCATTGCGAGTCCGGGGGAGGGTCAAGTATATCCAAGTGAGTCTGCTGCTGTATATCCTGATCTGCCGTGTTTTTTCCGGGTGCTTCCGCCGTCATATCATCCGGTCAAAAGAGGTGGCGTCAAAACAGCTTCAAGGCACTGCTCCTCTCGCCATGGTGGACCGACCACTTCAGCCTGGCTCTGCCTCTGCAGGCTACGTGCCACAGAGATCGAGCACCTCCGATGGCGGCACAAACGGTCGCAGCCTGTCTACGCCCTGCAGACGATCGTGTGCGGTGGGAGATTTGAAATGATACAACGAAAATGACGGTCTCGTCTATGAACTCCGACCTGCGCAGTACTTGGAATGGAGGAATACATGTGACAAGTTACTGTTCTGCTACTGTCCAAAATTGGCCTGCAGGAAGAAGAAATGCGACGACGCCGCCATGCGGGCGCGGCTGTGGCACCGCGTGCCTCTCGTCTCCGCTCGTTCCTCAGGCTTCACACTCAGCGTAGGATTACCGGCTCGCAAGGACTTGACCTCGTTGCCGGAGCAGCCCATCGAATCCACTCAGCGCCGCGAGCAAACCCTGTGCCGCCGCGTCGTTTGCCCTCATCGCCAGCTGCCCCACTTGCCGCCCGACCATCGACTTGCCCGCCGGAGAAGCAGCCCACGATGCCGTCTCTCAAGTTGTCCAAAGGCCCGAACATTACGCCGAAGGACATACTGGGTCTCCCGCGCCCCTCGGCTGCGATCGCCAACCCCGCTGGCACCCACGCCGTGTGGCCGTCGACCGTGTTCGACTTTGACACGAAGCGCACCGAAAAGTCCGTCTACCTCGTCGAGATTGACAAGGACACCGCAGATGCAAATGATTCCGCGGCGAGCGACCCCGAGGATTTCTCCCGCACCGCCGAACCGAAGCAGTTCTTGTCCTCGCTCGCTTTCACCGAAGTCGCCTGGCTCGACGACCACACCGTCGCGTTCCTCCGGGCACCCGTCCCTCAGGGCGAGTCTGTCGAGAAGAACGCAGATGGTCATCGGATCGACCACCCGGCCGGGTTGAGCGATGAAAAGTTTAAGAAGCTGCAAGCCGCTCGGAGCGAGAAAGACGGCGGCGAGGGCACAGAAGTATGGGCCAAGGACACCTCGACCGGGGACGAATACTGCATCGGCAAACTCCCCGTACAGTGAGTACTTCCGACAAAACACTCAGCTCCTCGTAAACCCTGCCCTGACCGCTCGCTTTGCCAGAATCTCCGACTTGACGATCAAGATTGTCGCCCCTTCGACCAAGTCGTCTTCGGAAGAGGCCATCCTCGTCTTCTCCGCGACCGTCTACCCGGACGGAGACATCTGGGCCGTCAAAGCGCACGACAAGGAGGAGGAGGAAAAGGCCAACGGGTCCGACATCAAAGTCTACGACGAGCTCTTTGTCCGTCACTGGGACGACTGGAAGCCGACCGCAGGTCAGCGGAAGCAGCTTCAGGTCGTCCGTCTCGCCAAAGGCGCCGCGGCGGCCGCGCAGGCGGAGCAGGACTCGTCGGCGGAAGACTTTGAACTGATTCATCCGAACGAGGGTCGCTGGACGCTCGAGACCGACTCGACTCCCGAGGCTTCGGCTACTAGCGGCTCGCGACCAAAGATCCTGGCGCCTTTGAAGGGTACCAAGCTCGTGAGTGACAGCGTCTCGTCCCATGCCGTGGTACCTCACCTGACGCTGTCTTCCCTCCCGTGACCGACCTCAGGAATGCCCCGTGGGACCTTTCGGCGGCGCCTCAGACTTCTCCGTCTCGTCCACGCACCTCCTCTTCCACTCCAAGGACCCGCACGTCAACCCGGCATGGCATACCCGCACCGAAGTCTACCTCGTCCCGCTCTCGCCTCGCACCGCCGCCGAAGCCGAACCGCGCTCAATCACGGTCGGCACGCAGGGAGCGTGTGCTTCCCCGGTCTTGTCGCCGGACGGTTCTCGCGCTGCATGGCTCGAGATGCGCGAGGATGGCTACGAGGCTGATCGCCTCCGAGTCATGATCTACGAGATTGAGAGGGGTCAGCGCTGGGACGCGACGCCGTCGTGGGACCGCAGCCCGAGCGCGATCGTTTGGGCTCCGAACGGCAAGAAAGTCTTCTTGCAGGCTGAAGACCAAGGTCACGTCAAAGTGTTCGAGCTGGATGTACCGCGACCGGACTCGGAGAGTCTGACCTCGGCGGCCGCAAAGGAACCGATGCCGCTCACTTCCGAGCACAGCGTCGCGCACGTCGAAGCGTTGGCCGACGACAAGCTCCTCGTCACCTGGAGCAGCCTCACAACGCCAAACCAAGTCTCGGTTCTCGAGCACGCGAGCACCGACAAGAAGTCGCCGCCAGCGCTTCGCCCGCTCGTAACGCTCACCAAGAGCTTGCGCGAATCCAAGACTCTGTGCGAAGGCGAAGAGTTCTGGTTCGCCGGTGACGGTGGCGAGCAGATCCACGGTTGGATCCTCTTCCCGCCCGAGGCACAGCAGTTGCGGGCTGCTGGCGGCGGTGGCGGGAAGGGGAAGAAATGGCCGCTCGCGTTCCTGTGCCATGGTGGCCCCCAGAGCGCATGGAACGATGGCTGGTCCACCCGATGTCAGTCCCCAACCCCGCTCTACTTCGTTGCGCGTCGACTGACGCGATCTCCTCGTTTCCAGGGAACCCCAACTCGTGGGCAGGGCATGGCTACATCGTCGTCGCCATCAACCGGAGCGGCAGTACCGGATTCGGACAGGACTTTTGCGACAAGATCAAGAATGACTGGGGCGGCGCTCCGTTCCGGGTGCGTCTCTTGCTCGACCCATGTCTCTTGCTCGACCCATTTGTGTGGACCTCGGGATCTGACCGTGCACGTGCATCTTCAGGATCTCGTGGCCGGTCTCGAATTTGTCAAGCGCGCTTACCCGGAGATCGATGCCGACCGTATGGTGCGCCTTCTCTGCCTTCGGTTGTCATCACTTTCCTGACCGGCGAACGGCTGATCTCCCGTTCTCTTTCGCAGGCTTCGCTCGGGGCGTCGTACGGCGGCTTCATGCAGAACTGGATCCAAGGACACAACGACCAGATGGGCTTCAAGTGCCTGGTCTGCCACGACGGAGTCTTCTCCCTGTCGCAAACGTGGGCGGCGACCGAAGAGCTCTACTTCCCCGAGCGCGAGTTTGGCGGTACGCCGTGGGAGGCGCCGGAGAACTACGCCAAGTGGAACCCACAGAACCATATCAAGAACTGGAAGACACCGGAGCTCGTCATCCGTGAGCTTTCGTTTGTCCTTTGAGAGTCAAAGTGCGGGTCGCTGACGCTTTCTTCCCTCCGCAGACGGCAGCAAGGATTACCGACTCGTCGAAGGCGAGTCGCTCGGCGTCTTCAACACCTTGCAGCGTCTCAATATCCCGAGCCGTCTCTTGATCTTCCCGTCCGAGAACCACGTGAGTGCACACGCGCTTCGTGTGCGACGACTTGACCGTACCGCTGACTCGTGTCATCTGCGACAGTTCGTGCTCAACCCCTTGAACTCGATCAAGTGGTCCGAAGAGGTGTTCCGGTGGATCGACGAATGGTGCGGTGCGTCCGAGGAGCCCAAGGCGCAGGCGAGCAAGGGCTACTCAGTAGAATATAGCGCCGGGCTCTTCGAATGATTAAGCGGTAGGTCGTAAGAACAATTTCATTCGTGAGCTGTACATGGCATGACAACATGGGGGAGCATGAAAGAATTCTATGTACGCTAGCAATTGTTCGCGATGAGGGATAGCATGTACACCTCGAGCTCTTGCCATCCGCCACCGACTCGAGCGAGCACTTTCTTCTCGCCCTTCTTCGCTCGCGCGCCGACGCGGTCGACGAGTTTACACATGACCGCTTTGCGCGAATCGGAGAGGTGGCGGCTCGGGTGTCCGAACGAGTACCGCGCCTGAAAGAGCTCGAGCTGGGCGGCTTGCGCTCGGCTCAGCGGAGGCTCCACGCGGACAACGTCGAGGAGAACCGGCATAGAGTTGGCGATGTCTGCGACTGCGCAGTCGAGAGGATCGTGCGGATTGGGACGGTACTCTTGCGGAGCGGGGTGACCCGGCAAAGGTGTCATCGAGCGGTCAATACCGTGCGAGCCTGCAGCCGAAGGAGGGCGGGGCGTTCGCAGACGGGAAGGCGACATCAAGCCGGCGTCGGTTGTGGTGCTTTGCCGGTAGGAAGATGGCATCCTCGGTACCGGTGGTGGTCGTGAGGCGACCGAAGACGACCGAGGACCGGAAATGCGTTGCGCCTGAGCCATCAAACTAGGTTCGGGAGTTGTGCCTCGACGATGACCAGACGAGGCGGCCGACAAGGCGGGGCTGATCGGTCGAGAGGGGGTCCTGGCCGAGGTTGTTCGAGTCTTTGACGGCGATGCCAGCGAACCGGGACCCACCGACCGACTGAGCGAGTACCGAGCAGAGGAAGGCGGTCGCTGCATCGTACCGGGTGGCGAGACCGGCCGGTCAAAGTCGAGCGGGTGCTCGGTGCCGAAGACGCTGCTCCGCCGTCTTCCACCGCTTGAAGGGCGCGGTATCCGGCTCGGAGTTCCTGGTCGTTCCCTTGTCAGGACCGAAGACGCATCTGAGAAGGCAGGGGATGCAGCGCGGACCGACGGCCCCATACTCGAGCCCAGCGACATCCGGGACGATGCTCTACCGGTGCCGATCGCTGAAGTCCGTCCGGACCTGATACGAGCTGGAGTGGCAGATGGTGTCGAGGAGTTTGTCGTCGGTGGTTTGAGAGAGGCGTTCCACCGGGGACGGTCTCCCAGGGAAGCCGCTGGGGGCATTGGCGAAATGGGACGGAGACTCTGCCTTCGCGATTCGCGAGATGGGGCGAGGCTACGCGGAGCCTGCCCGACGCTCGCCGACAGCGCAGAACTACTGCGTCGGTGAGAGACGGGACGAGGTGTTACCGCCATGAGCGCGGTGTGCGAGTCGTGCGAGGGCTGCGCAAAGGAATCGCTGGCGAGGCGTTTCGTGCTCTTCGGAGGACGTGGCGGAGTCGGTTTCGAGTCATGGATCCTTCCTTGATCGGAAACGTCCAGGCTGTCGAGGATCGCGAGTGTGGGCGACGAAGTCGACTGCTGCAGCGGTCCGCCTCGGTTCGGCGTCTGCGGGCCGAGATGGCGAGAGGGCGGCGACACCGGTCCGAGGCCTAGCTGATTCCCTGTCGTCAACCGCCCGTTCCGGGATGTTGTCGCTCTCGGCGGCGTGAGTGCAGCCGCGAGACCCACTGCGCTTCGTCGAGCTCGCTGAGTCGAGTCTGGAGCGTCGAGGGCTTGTTCGACCACGTCGAGGTCCTGGGCGACCATGTCGATCCGCTCCTGCACCGACTTCCACCGAGTCTTCATCTCGCCGTACCGTCGCAAGACCTCGCCATTCTTGGTACTCCGGTCGGCGATACCCTTCCCGAGGATGTTCAGCACGCGAGCGCACGCCGGCGAGTAGTACTTGACCTTGGCCTCGAGACTCTTTGCGAGATTCCTGCACGTCGCGAGGAGGTGTTGGCGTTTCGCATCGGAGAGTGACGTTTCGTTGTTTCGATTGTCGATGTGAGCTTTGGCGTCCTCCACGAACAGTTCGCATTGACTGAGCGCCTTCTCCAAGCTTTGTTGCATGTCTTCGGCCTGCGTCGAGACGGTGCGAAAGACGACGAGCCACTTGTCCTCCTTGAGTTCCTCGGCAAGTTGCTGTATGGCGATCGCGTGGTGAGTTTTCGGTGATTGTGCAAATTTTCGAGAGCAAGTGTCCGCACCTCTGCGTCCGCCTGTACGCCGTCCCAATCGCTGACGGCGTCCGTCCACTTCTGGCGCAGGAACTCCATCTCGCCGCGAGGGTCGTCGACGAGCGCATCGAGGACGCCCCGTACTTGCGTTTCCACCGCCGTGAAATCTGCATTCACATCCTGCAGTTTCGTCTCTAGCCGAGCAAGCATATCATCGACGGCTTTGCCTGGCGCCGGACCTCCGACTCCGGCGTCGTGACCTTCGCTCGACGTCGTCGCATGTCGCATTTCCTGGTGTACGCAATTCCGGTCAGAACTCTCGTGTTGCTGCCGGCGGTAATCAGGCGGCACTGTACCTGGATTTCGAAGATGACTGTCGAGATCTCTTGTATCGCCATCAGGAGATCTGTCACTCGACCCGAAATTGCAAGCACGACTTGCTCGCTAAGGGTCGCAAATCCGTCAGCGAACCATCAGTTTGGGGTTTACAACGCGTTTTCGTCTCCCTCACCTGGTCCTTGGTGAATCGGGAAGCCGTCCGTTTGCCCGTGTGGATGCGATGTCCACGCTGGTCGTCGTACTTTCGGCGGTGTCGGACCCCTTGTCGCGTGACCGAGGCGACCCGGAAAGAAGCGACGACGGTGTCGAGGCGGCATTCTCTTCATCCTGAAGAATGGCGAAGCTGGACGCGGTCGTGCTGCCGATAGACATTCCAGCTATTCTCTGGCAGAAGTCGTCCTGGATCGGTCTCGCCCGGGAGCTGAAACCCTTGAGCGGGGTGGTGCCGGAGGAAGCTGACCCTGTCGACCAGTTCAACGAGTTGGTGGCGGTTGCGAGGGGCGCCCGATCGCTTGATGATAGTCTGATAGGAGTCCTGAGGGATGCTCAAGCCGTATAGAGTGATGGCGGAGCGAAGCGAAGGTGATGTTGAACGACAGCCTCGGTCAGCGGCGGTCGAAGACTGGAAGCGGTCTGTGCGGGTCCGGAGAGGTGCAGGCGTACCTTGTGCCCAGTTTGTCGAGCGCTTGTGTGCGCTGTATATCATCAGCTGCCATGACGATGAGTTGTGTCGGACGACAAGGAACCCTCTCGCTCTCGCCGCTTCCCGTCGACCGGCTGCTCTCAAAATCACGACACTTCCCTCCCTTTTGCTGGACAGAGCGCTTCCTCTCCTTCTGTCAATCAAAAGCAAACAACCGATCTCCCAGAACAAGAGTGATACCGCACGAATACTCGCTGCTCTCGGCATAGGTTGCGCGTGAAATAAAGATCCAGATGGGAAAAGTCATAAGGAGGGTCGGATACCGAAGGAAGAAGGGAGTGGCACAGTGTCAGGTTCGTAAGGCAATCCATGAGGTTCAGTGCAGCGCCGCCTTCGCTCTCCGAGTACTGCGGCGCAGCGTCGTCGTCGGCGTGGACGGAGAGAGTGACGGAGTTCGGTCGTCTTTGCTTGTCCGCGCGGGCGTCTTGATCGAGCTTCCGGAGCGAGTAAGGCACTTCTTTGATCGCGGCAGCGAGGGTGACTTCGGTGCAGGCGTGAGTGGCGCCTCAACCCGCGGCGTCGGGACCGGCATCGCTCGCCTTTCAAAGAACGCCATGGCGAGGTACGCAACGATGCGGTCGACCTCGTCGTCGATGGTCGTAGCCTCCGGAACCTTGTCGCGCGCTGACAGATCGCGACGGCGCTGGATGACCGCGGTCCAAAAGCGTTGGTACGCCGATTCGGCGGTATCCTTCCCGAGCGTGAGGAGCACCAACGCGAACAGTCCGTGGGCGATGATGTCCTCTGACGGGGAGTACCGCGCAACTCGACGCGAGAGGAGCGCCTCCCGCTCGAAGATGCCGTCATCGACCGCGGCGACAGGAGACGAGGCGTGCGCCGTCCTCGTCGTAGGGGTCGACTCGATCGCGAGGAGAAGACTCAGAACCTCGTCGAACGGATGTTCCGAGCTGGCTTGGCGCAGGATGGCGAGTCGGCGAGGCGAACGCGTGGGCATGGCGAAATAGCACGCGAGGAACGGCGAGGTTCCATCGAGAGCTGCCTCACTGGCGGGCATGACGGCCGGATCCCGGAGGCCCGTGTGCCGAGTCGCAATGGCTGCTGCATAGTGCTGAGCCGCGGCTGTCGAGTCGAGCTGCTCGTTGGCGATAAAGGCGAGGCGGACGTGCGCGGCCGGATAGTCTGACCGGAGCGCGATCGCGCGCAAGAGGCACGCCTTGGCCGCTTCGGTCCGACCTGCTCCCCCGCCGCGGAGATGCAGATACTCGCCCAGAAAGGCGTGAGCCGTATAGAGATTCGGGTCAACCTCCACAGCGCGCTTGAGGTGCCGTTCGACGAGGTCGCCCGCGAGAGGCTCGAGGCGAGATAAAGCCTTTGCGAGCCATTCGTGAGCGAACGCGAGTTGGTCGTCTCGCTTGAGGGCGGCTCGGAGAGCCTTCGCAGCCCCTGCATAGTCGCCGAGCCGGAACAGCGTGCGACCGAGGCTGGCGCGCGGGGTTGCCCTTCCGGGGTCGAGACGGATCGAGCGCTCAAACGCTTTGACCGAGCGGGCGAAATGCTCCCTCGCGTTCCTGTCCCCGAGGCGACCGAGGCGATAATGGGCACGTCCGAGCCATTCGCTGGCGATTGCTTTGTCGGACGGCGGACAAGCGAGCTCCAGTACCGCCGAAAACGTCCGGATCGCATCCTGCGAGCGACCTCGGCTGTAGAACTTGATCCCGACTTGAAGCTGACTTCGTGCTTCTGCCAATTCGAAAGCGACCGTCCCTGTCGAGGGAGACCTTTCGCGAAGAGGTGGCGACGCGGTTGGACGACTGGAGCGTCGATGGAGTAGTGACGGGATGGCAGCTCCTGATGCCGCTAGGAGGGTAAGAACGAAGGTGTACCACTCCGGATGAACCCTCGGCCCGACCGCGTAGGGCGTCGGGAATGTGCTGACTTCGACGGATCGATTGAGCGGCGCGTACGCGATGGACCGGGTCGGGGACGAGATCGGTGCAGCCTCCGCGCGCGCCTTCATGTGCTCCCAGTGCTGATAGGCGAGGAAGACGGCGAGGACGAGACTGAACATCTGCCAGGGCCACACACGGTGCTTCGGGACCGACGTCTTGCTCTGCCTGCACATGGCAAGTCGAGAGTCAACTTCCAGTTGCGGAACGTGGTAAGGATGGCAGCGAACCTGTCTGGAATTCCCTCAACGTGTTCATTTTCCTCTGCACTGTCTGGCGCGGCGGCCACGGTTGAAGGCGAGACTTCGGACTTGTCGCTTTCGACTCCGGGCGAGTGCACGGGCACGGACGGGATCGTGCTGATCGTAATGTCTTCGTCCGGCATGGCGTCGACGTCAAACTCGAGCATGGACGCGCGCTCTGTGAGCCGAGACTCTTCGCCGAACCCGTTTGCTGCTTCGCCGAGACGGACATGCCTCGTAACCTCGAGAATCGACGAAAGCGCGTCGTCGCTCTCGATCTACGTGATAGCAGGGAGGAAAGTGCTCAGCATCCGGTTTCGATGTAGGCCAGGCCTTTTGGCGATTCTGTGCAGAAGAGAAGGCAATGACAACTCACAGTCGAGGTTCCGTCGCCCTGCGCGAGGCGCAACGTCTCGTGCAGCCAGTGCGAAAAGTCGCTCTGGCTGCGCGTCACGCTTTGCGCGAGCAAGACATCCTCTTGGCTGTCGGTGAGGCCGTCTTGCTCGAGCGCATCTCGCTCGAGCAGCGAAGGTGGCGCCGCCAGGATTTGTCGCTCGTCATCGCTGTCGAAGTCGACCTTGCTGATCTGGCCGTCGAGAGGATTGCTCGCCGAGTCGGATGCATGAAGATCCCGCTCTATGTCTGCGGCTTGAAAGGCCGAGGGACGGAAGCGCTCTTCCGGTTCGGGAGTCGGTAGGTGGACTGCCGGTGTCGTTTCCATCTGCTCGGCGCCGCCGAAAGCAGTCTGCTCGACGCCGACGCAATGCCACGACTCGTCGCTGTCTCGTCGCGAGCCAGCGAGCGGGATTGCGGGTGGAACGTCATCATCATCATCAAGAAACACGTCGAAGGAACCCCGCGCCGCGGCGGCGGCGGCGTCCTCCCTCGCGTGGACGGATTCGACGAGGGACCGCGTCGCAGCTCCCGGAGGTTCGGTCGAGCCGGTTGCGCCTGTTCCGTCTGTATCGGCTGATTTCGAGTCGGGCGAGAACAAGGCGGCAGTCGTGTGGTGGGCATCCACCCGCAGATCGGGTGGTCTGAAACGGTCGCGCCGGCGAGGCGACGAGGGCGGGGTCGAATCCATCGCAACGGCTTATCGAGGGGGCGCGCGAGAAAGCGCAGATCGAATAGCAAGCAAGAGGTGACAGATAGCAGTTGGACTCGCTCGCGAAATGAGCTCTCGGATTCCCGGAAGCTGTGGCTGGTCGAGAGATGGCCCTTGATGAGGCTCTAGCGCGGCAAGCTGTGCCAGCCCATCCCAGTCGCGTCCACGCGCGTGATGTACATTCCGGGCGGGACTAGAGCACGTCGTTCAACGGGTCCCTGGATTCGATGATGAGGAGGCGAGCAGGCACACGTACGACGGGATGTCGATCGACTTGACTGCGCAGCTCCGGATGACACAGGGTGTGCCGCTGTAGACAGATGTAGCCTCCTAGACGTCCATGTACTGCAACATGTCTGTGTATAGCCGGGGCTAGGCCGAGAAAGCGGCGACGCGGCGGCGGCACCTCCGCTTCCGCTTCCGGACTCGGCATCAGTCAGCAACGCCGACACGGTGATCAAGCTGACTGCTGGGACCTCGAGACGGGATGACAGACGCCAACGTGTCCCCCTCTGGTGGCAAGACGGTCTCGTTCGACGACGTGCCGACTCGCGGAGACTCGTCGTCCTCCTCGGCCGCGCCACTTGCACCACCACCTGCTGCTGCTCCAGACGACCAGCCAGCCCCAGCCCCAGTCCCGGCTAGACCCGCCAACAAACGCAGACGCTCCTCCCTCAAGCAAGGGACCGCCATGCCCTACCGACCCGACAAGGAGTTGTACTCGCACCCGGACCCGCTCCTCCGCCGACTCCGCCTCCGCAACGGCTACGGCAAGGAAGTCGACCTCGAACGCGAGTTCAAAGACGCCAAACTCGTCCTCTTCCTCTTTGGCGCGACGTGGAGGAACTGCATCATGGAACCGTACGACAACGTCGCCAACTTTGCCCGCAGACATCCTCACCAGTGCAAGGTCGTCTACGTCTCGGCCGACTCGAACGAGCGCGCGTTTGAGCAAAACACGAGGCAGAAACCCTGGCTCGCCATGGAGTGCGTTTCTTGTCTCTTTCTCTCTCCCTCGTTTGCGAACACGCGTGTGCTCACCACACCGCGGTGAAAACCAGGTGGAACGACGGCTCGAATATGGAGACGCCCGGCGCGCCCGTCGACGAATCGTCTTCAGATCCCACCTCGTCCTCCTCCTCCTCCTCCTCCTCAGAACCGCTCGAACCGTTCCTCCTCGCCGGCGACCCCGACCTCGAAGACGAAGTGCACCACTCGGACCCGAAAGGCGAACTGTACCTCCGCCCCTTCTCGCGCGTCTACCTCGCCGAAAAGTGGGACGTCCTCGCCGTCCCCAACTTGGTCGTGTACCACCTGCCCTCGCGCAAGATCTTGACGCAGCATGCGCGCTTTGACCTCTTGAAGGACAACAAGATCGAGTCGACTTGGGCAAAGTGGTCCGAAGGCGAAAAGATCGACTTTGGCGTCGCAGGTCAGTTGACACAGTCCGCCCCGGCACCATGAAAGCCAGACACGCTGACGGGACACGGGGGTGTGCGCGCTCGCAGATCTGGCCTACGCCCTCCGGTGGTCGATCGCTCTCGCCGTAGTCGCCTCGACGTACGCCATCAGCGTCCGCTCCGGCGCCATCCCCGACGTCATCTCGCAGTGGACCGCCAGCTTTTCAAAGACGTATCTCTTTGGGGCAACCGCTGTCCCTCAATAAGGGACAGAGAACCCGTCCGCAGGCCTTAGGGGGGGGAGGGGGGGTCAACGTTTGTCGAGTGTTGTAGAGAGAGAGAGAGTTTTCTGGGCTGTATACATAGATTTCCGCCTTTGTCTATACGGGAAGGAGGTTGGCGTTTCCTTTGCGCGGCGACTCGCCGGCGAGTCCTTCGTCCCAGCTTGAGTCGACGCTGCTTTCGTCTCTGTCTCCCAAACTCTCTCTCTCTTTCTCTAGCTCGAGGAGACCGAACGCTCCTCGCTCGAGAGAGAGAAACTGCAATCAGAGAGAGATTTGCAACCGGAAAAAAGGCCATGCAAGGGTGATGGGCGAGGGGAACAGATCGCGATCGGGAGAAAAATGGCGTGAAAAGCAGAGCAAGGTGAGACGGGTACCGCCGCAGCACACGAAGGTGCAAACACAAAAAAAAGAGGAGAGAGATAGAAAGATAGAAACGCTTGGGAACGGTGTGTGTGTGTGTGCGAATCCCGGTTTAGATGTCGTCCATCGCGCGTGCGAGCTGTCGAAAGAACCGGCCGAAGACGGTCAGCTCTAGGTTGACCAAGTCAAAACACGGACGCAGAAAAGGACGCTTTTTACCTCGTCGAGCTCTGCCTTGGACTGCTTGAACTTGTCCTCGGCCTCGCCGGCCTTTTTCTCCCACTCGTCCCGCTCCTGCTCGATGCGCGCGATCGTGCGCTCAAAGTGCTCAGCCTTGACGTC
>JAMALC010000268.1:0-18213 GCA_023628275.1 Rhodotorula sp. M30-05A-2 | reverse complement strand
GCGCTCGAGGCCAAGCGCCTCATGTTCCACGAGCTCACTCAGATCTGCCTGTGGGGCAACTCGACCGACTTGTCCCTCCTCATCAACGTGAGTGTCGCTCTCTGGGCGAGGAAAAGACTCGACCTGAAATTGACCGGGTTTTTGGCGCAGATGACTGAGGAGGACATCAAGAAGCTCCAGTCGACCGGTGGCGACCACCTCGCCGCAACCGAGCAGAACATTCTCGGCAACGACCTCGGCAAGGTCTGGGAGTACATCTCGTCGAAGAAGTTTGGCACTCCCGAGAAGGGCGGCCGCATGGACTTTGTCCTCGACAACGCCGGCTTCGAGCTCTACTGCGACTGCGTCTACGCCGACTGGCTCATCCAGAGTGGGCTCTGCAGTGAGATCCGCTTCCACGGCAAGGTATGGGTTTCCCGTTGATTTTGATTTCCCACCGAAAAGGCGACCGAGCTAACGTTGTGCCGGTTCGTTCGCAGCGCTTCGCGTGGTTCGTCTCGGACGTCACCCGCAAGGACTTTGACTGGCTCCTCAACTCTATGGTCTACGGCCAGCGTGCGTCCCTTCTATCACACTCGAATTCTCTCGATCTCCCGTCGAGGCACCTGACTGATTTCGTTCTCGCTCCCCGCCCCGCGCAGTCTTCCCGAACAACTCGGACGAGGAGATCGCCTCGCTCCGCGAGATGGGTGCTCGATGGAAGGAGTACGTCAAGCAGGGCAAGTGGATCTACGAGGACCACGCCTTCTGGATCTCTGGCTACACCTTCTGGGCGCTCAAGGAGGAGGGTGAGTGCCACATTCTTTTTTGACCCGCGAGAACCGGAACGCATCACTGACCGCTCGCACGTTACGCGCAGCCCCCGATCTGTTCCTGCACCTCTCTGAGTCCGACCTCGTCGTCTTCAAGGGTGACCTCAATCACCGCAAGGTAAATCTCGCTTGCGGAGAGTTCCGTCTGCGTGTGGACGAAGCTAATCTCGTCTCTCGTGTTTCCAGCTCACTTTCGACTGCCACGTTCCGCCTTCAACGCCGTTCCCTGTTGCGATCGGCAACCTTGCTACGGAGTCGGGCGCGCCTCCTGTGCTCTCGCTCCGTACCGTCAAGTCCGACGTCGTTTGCGGCATTCCCGAGGGCAAGGCGGAAGAGCTCGACAAGGAGGAGCCAGGCTGGAAGATCTCTGGTACGTTCTCATCCCTCCATCCTCCTCGCTTTACGTTGCAACCGCTCACTGACGCGTATTTGCGGACTCGCAGGCAAATACGCCGTCGTCCTCCTCTCCGAAGGTCGGAAGGGCGAGCCGGTCGTGTTCTAAGCAAGGGAACCTGGGACAACGGCGCGCGAGAGTTTCTTTCTCTACACGACGGAACTATAGCCTGTACAGCTCATGTGCTACTTAGAAATATCATCATTGTATTTAGGCCCACCTCATGTCTCCCGTCGCCCTGCGCTTGAGAAGGCCGACCGCGCACCGACCAAGGCCGCCTTCGGTACGTATAGAGCCCGTCAGACAACGCCGAGCGAGTTAGCTCTTTGCAGGACAGTGCGCTAGAAGCTCGGCGTACTGACGCAGGGTCCGCGTGTCACCATTCCATCGCCGCTCAGTCCGCTCCGTCGGGGCCTCGTTTCAACTTCTCATCGACGTCTTCACTCGTACGCTCGTTCGCGTACTCCGGACGCTTGTGGTCGCTGCTAGCCATGGCTGCTACCTCGTTGCTCTGCTTCTTTGCTTTCTTAATCTTCTTCTCACCCGATCCCACGAAACTTGCTCCCCTCCACCCGACATGCTTTTGGCACCTCCTCTCGAACGCACGTCCTCGTGCGCCTCCTCGACTTCGTCGGCTGCGGGGCAGAGCCTCCTCTCTGGCGTGACAGCTTCGACGGCTCAATCCACACCCGACCTGTCACCACAGCCGTTGCCTTCCCGAGCGAGTTTGCCACTCCTCGATCCGTCGATCAAAGCGTCGACCATTCGACTCCCGCTTCAACTTCCAGTCCCGCCTACGGCGTTTGCCGAAGTCGAGATGAAGAGTCTCGTCGTGGACGACGAGCTCGGCGACGCGCCGGTGGGTTTTGCAGTGGGCAAGTTGCGGCAACTCGGCGAACACTTCTTCTCTTGCGCAAGTTCCTCCCTAAAGAAGCAGCCGTCTGACCCCTATTGACCCGCGCACAGGCCCCTCACTTCTCACTTCGACTTCGGCGACATGCCTTCATATCCCGGCAGGCCCGACTGCAGGACCTTACCTCCGCTGCTCGTTCCCGCCGTCTCGAGTCCCCGTCCCCGCCATCTACCTGCCGTCGCACGTTCTTGCGATCCACTCGACCGACTCGCCGCGCACCCTCCTCCTCCCCGTTCACGGCCTCCTCTGGGGTGCGACTTCCCCGCTCCTCTCCTTCCTGACTTCCCGCCCGGAGAAGCAGCCACCTCATCCTTCGTTGCCGACGTCAAAACGTCCGCCGCCCGCACAAGACGGACCATCACAGAGCGAAGCCCTTCCCGTGATCGAACTCCGGTTACCTTCCTCCTCCGCCTTCCCTCTCCTCCAAGGTTGGGTCTACCTCCGATCGCCGCCGGTGCTTCTCTCCGCTCTTTTGCCCGCCCCGCCAAAGGAGAAACCGTCTGTTCCTTCACCGTCTATCGCGCGCCTGCTCAATCCCACACCAGAAGCAGAAGAGCAACAGCGCACGGAGCCGGTGACCTCAGACAGCTTGACCGAGAAGCTGTCCTGGCTCCCGCCGGTCACGCTTCTCCGACACGTTCACCTCGTCCATGGCCTGTGGCAGGACGTCGTCGCGCTGCAGATCGGCGACGAAGAGCTTTGGAAAGCGATGGGTCTCGCGTGGCGGATACTGGTCGCAGCATTGGCGAGGCGCGATCAACGAGCTAGCGCAGCGGCTTCGACCGCCTCCGCAGGGACTTCTTGAGCATGTTGCTGCGAGTACATAGGTCCAGTAATACCAATACTTCGTTCGATATGTCCCGGCTTATTCGAAAGCAGGGATAAAGTGAAGAGAATGTGATGATGAGAGAGGATGCGATACGATGAAAGAGGATGCGATACGATGAAAGAGGATGCGGTATGATGGGATTGGATGCGGAAACTACCTAGCGCGAACGAGTCCCCAGATGCCGCGAGCGCGTTGTCGCCAATCTCTGCCGTAGACGAAAGTTATGAGGCCGCTAACGAAAGCCCAAGCCGCGCGGCCGCTCTTGATCGGGTAGGCGAGAAGCGGCGGAATGCTCGTTTGCACCCAGCCATGCAGGCGATCTTCGGTGACGGCTTTGAGGTTGCAGAGCGATCGGAGCCCTTCCGGTCCGGCGAACCGACCCGCGTTGCCGCTCGCTTTTGCGCCGCCGAAGGGCAGAGCTTGGTTGAGGTAGAACACTGCATCGAGAGAAACTCATTAGCACGGGTGACGTCGAGTCGAAAGCGCACGGGCATACCTCCGAAATCTAGTGATACGAGCAAAGCGGTCAGTATTAGATGACCCGGAAAGCAAGAAGGGCGGGCGCTCACCGTTCGAGCACACCATGCCACACTCAAGCCGATCCACCACGAATCGGCATTCGGCCTGATCCCTGCCAAAGACGGAGGCGCCTAGCCCGTACCGAGTCCCGTTCGCGAGTCGTACCGCTTCATCGAGAGCGTCGTAACGCATCACAGCCATGACCGGCGCAAAGATTTCCTCCTGCGCGATGTCCATGTCCGGCGTCCTGCAACTCTCGTGCGTCAGCCTCATGAAAAGTAAGAGGAGGGGGGTGAACTTACACGTCAATCAGGAGTGTCGGCTCGAAGTAGTGCCCGCGCCGGTCGCTAACCCGCCGACCACCGACCAAGCACCTTGCTCCGCCCTTGACCGCCTGAGCGATCAACCCCTCGAGTCGGTCGAAAAGCCTGTCCGTGACCATCGCTCCGACATCGATTTGTTGATCCGCACCGTCCGGTGCGAGCACGTCGCCGAGCTTCAGAGCTTTTATCCGCGCGGTCATCATGTCGATGAACTCGACGTAAAGGCTGGAATGCACGATAAAGCGCTCGACCCCGATGCAGTTCTGGCCGCCGGACTGTATACTGATTCGAATTAGCGAGAGATTGGCGAAAAAGGCGAGAGGGAAAGTACACAGCGCACCTGGAAGGTCGCGCGCATCCACGTATCGGCAAAGGCAGACAGATCTGCCGAAGGACACAGAATGGCGGGGTCCTGCGCGCGTGAGGTTACCGTAAGCGCACATGCGGACCTGAGTGACCTCCCCGCAAGCTGACCTTGCCACCCAGCTCGAGCAAGACCGGAGTGCCGGCTTCGGCTCCTTTGATAGCGACCTTCTTGCCGACTTCTTCGGAACCAATCTGTCCGTATCGCGGTCAGCTCGCTCGGAAACAGGTCAAGAGAACACACGTGCACTCACAAAGGTGATGTGCTTGAGCCGAGCATCACCGGTCAGCGCTTCGACGCTCTCGGGCAGCGTGATGACGATTTGTACAAGCTCGGGATCTTCCCCACAGGCTGCGAGGCAATCCCGGATCGCCTGTACGAAGATTAAAGACGACCACGCAACGTTTTCCGACGGCTTGACCACGATCGCGTTCCCGGTGGCGAGTGCGGCGATCATCGGCGAGATCAAGTTGTCTGTGGCCGGCGGAAAGACGTCTTCAATACTTTCGGTCGCGCGTCCGGGAGCGGCATACTTACGGAAAGGATAATTCCAGCTGACGATAGCGGCGACGACGCCGAGCGGCTCGTACACGACTTTCGAGACCTTGTGCGCGAGGAGAAGGTTCGTCCTGCAGGGCGCGGAGTTTGAGCGGCGCTCTTGCGGTGCCTCGTCCGGAGAGTCTGACTCACGAGCGGTATTCCGGAGCAAGAGCAGCCTCAGCGTTCGCGATAGTCCACCTCAATTTCTCGCAGGTCGTCAGGATCTCGCCAAACGCGGCATCGACGAGCGTCTTGCCGCTGTCCCTGCTCGCGATCTTGGCCAGCGTCTCTGCATCGTCGACCGTCCACTCGAGCAGGCTCCGTAGTACACATCTCCGCCGAGTCCAGTCGCTGTGTCGGAACCCTTTTTGCGCCGAGACTGCTCTGCCGATTCGGTCCCGGATCTGTTCCGCCGTCAATGAGGGGACCACGTCGAGGAGCTGGGCCGAAGCGGGGGCATAGCAAGTGATATAGCTGGCCGCAGGAGAGACTGGTCGACCCGACAACAGCTCAGGGTCGTTCTTGTGGGCATCGAGGGAGGGTTTGTCGAGGAGCTGCCCCTTCCAGGACGATCTGCATGTACGGTCTCAGCGCTGTAGCCTCGTGCCCGGACAAGGGTGGACGCACGCGATCTCCTCCGGCCTGGACCAAGCGAATTTGACGGCGCGTTCCTCGTAAGGGACGTGAAGCCAGCGACTGTAGAAATAGATCAATGCGAGCGGCAAGAGGCCGAGCAAGGCGGATCGCAGGTCGAGCGCGTGCAGGTCTAGCATAGCCTGCGTAGCTTGCTTTGACTGACGCCAAGCAACGGCAGCCGTGTGGGGAGTCGCGGTAAGACGAGGGACGAAGCGGGTGCGATAAGTTCCACCCTTTCCCTCCGTTTCAGCAAGGTGTTATATATTTGCAAAGCAAAAGCCTAGCCTAGCATCAATTGGTGTTTTGGCCGAGCGGTCTAAGGCGCTAGCTTAAGGTTCTCTGTAACCCGCTAGTCCGAAAGGGCGTGAGTTCGAATCTCACAGACATCAAATCTTTTTGCTGCCTTCGGTGTAGCCAGCTCTTTTGCTTTCGGCGCTCAACTCTTTTTGCTTACACTGTGCCAGGCGGCGTAGAGAGCAGCTAGCTAGCTACCGATCGACCGTCGAGACTCAAGGATCGGCTTCGGTGCCGTCTGTCGACCTCCTCCGTCATCCGCTTGAACCTGGTTTCGCTTCGACGTCTTCCTCCGTTACGCTCAGGAGCTTGCCCGTGAAGGCCTGCAGCATCTGCACGGCTAACTGACCATCTGCGTCAAGGCGTACTCCCCGAAAGACCCGCTCCGAGTGCGCGGACCGCTCGACATCAGCCGGACGTTCCGCCTCGCTCCGCCCTCGCGCCCAACTTTCAGTGCCCGCGAGGATCTCTGCTCCAGAACCCATCTAGCCAGGCAAGTCAAGTCGGTCGAGCGTGCGAGCAGGAAGGACGCGCTGATCATCGATGTCCTCCCCTTCAACAGTCGACCGCATTCGAACTCGACTCCTGCCGCGAACCTGCACACGGCCAAGTGCGAACGTCCGCCATGGCGACGGGAAGGACCAAGACCTCGCTGCTCTCCCTGCCCGACGAGCTCCTCAGCGCAATCTTTTCCGAAGTTGTGCGCATGCGCGGTTCCCGCACGGCCACCTTCGCATCGATTTGTCGCCGGCTCGCCCCGATCGTCCGGCAGGAAGTCTATCGGGAGCTCCTGGTCGGAAACAACGAAGCACAGTCCGACGTTCTATCAGAGCTCTGCGCGAATCGGCCCGACCTCAGAGGGCTGGTGCGGGTCTTGCGCGTCGAGCGGCCGGTTGAAGAAATCCACGAACGAACGATCCACATTGCCGTGCATCCAGCCATCGAGCTCCTGCACTCGGACTTCCCCGCACTTCATACTCTTTCCGTTTTCCAAGCGACTCCTGCCGACATCTTCGACATCCTCAGTCGCGTCGCTGCGACCACCCGCCCCGATATCCTAAGCTGACGTTACAGTGCGCGCCCGACTCAGTCGTCCACACGAGACACAAGACGATCTGGTGGCATTTCCTGGCACGACTGCCGAAGCTGGAAAACTTGACGATCACGACAACACTCCTCGATGAGATCCTGTTCGAGCACGCGAACGGGCGGGCGGTCTCTCCTCTGCCAGGCCTGCACTCGTTGACCCTCAGCATACCGATGTCTGATACAGTCAGAAAGCCAGAGCTTGCAACTCTATTCCCCAGCCTGAAGAGCCTCCAGCTCACATGCACGCTTTCCTCTGACCTCGAGTCTCTCCTTCGACATGCGCCCACAAGCCTAACGCAACTTGACTTTTGGATCCTCTCACCCACTCGTACAACACTGCAAGACGACTTCCTCGCGCGCCTTCCACGCCTCGAACGCTTGTGTCTACACGGAGTCGATGCTGCCGTCTTGCTCCCGTCGATCCGGACGTCGCGCATCAAGTACCTGCGCATCGGGGTCAACTCAGCATTTACCGACGAGATCATGCGCAGCCTTGTGGACGGTTCTACGCGCATGAAACACCTCAAGGTGCTCCAGCTCGACTACACGTACGGGTTTGATCCATGGGCCAACTGCGACCTGGTGCTCGCTCACATGCGCGAAACGCAATTTGATCTCGCGCGAGTCAAAGCCACCTTGAGTCCCGAGTGGCCCCCAGGCTGCTCACCCGAAGGACTCCGCACGGTGATGGACGCGGCGCGCCAAACGGGCATCAAGGTGTACGGGACGGCGCTCAGTTGCCTCGACTGGAGCGACCGCTTCGACGAACTAGGCGAGCGCCTCCTCGTCGACGACGCCCTTGCGAGCAACAACTACACGGTCATCGAGAGGCGCCTCGGCAAGGAAGGCGCCAGGAAGGCGATTCTGCGCGTCAGCGGCCGAGACTTGCGGAGTTGATCCAGAAGCGTAGGACGCGAAGTCGAGAGTCGGAGGACCGTTTGTGGGGCTCTTTGCTTGTGTCTGACTGTAACGCTTGCTTTCTGTCTTCATCCGGCTCGTCCTTTCTCGCGACGAGATCCGGATATTTTCCTCGTTCCCTAGGCCTCTCGTCGCGTCTTTTCTTTCCGGACTCGGCGTCGGAATAGCTGAGAGTGCGTGCCAGATTTGCAACCGCTCTACAGTGACACGTGCTCCGCGGTGAAGCTCAGCAGACACCGCCTTCTGCCGCTTCAGCTCGAGCGACAACGCAGCTTTCGGGGTCGCTCGGCTCTCGTCGCCATCATCTCAGCCGTCACCGCGACTTGTCCAACTGAGGGCGGGCCTGTGTAGTTAGGTGAGCTTCTGTGCCTGCTATTGTTGAGCCCGGAAAAATGACCTGATCTGAAGCTAGCTCTTCGCAGCCGATCCGACCGCTCTCCTTCTCTCTCTGTCAAGCACTCCGACTGTACGACCGACACATCGGCAGTGCGAGTCGACATGTCGCTGCTCTCCCTGCCGACCGAACTCCTCAAACTCATAGTCGACTCGTATCTGGACGGGCCGGATCCACTACCATCTGCTCTCTCAACGACCTGCACTCGCTTGTACGAGCTCGTCCGAGCACGCGTCTTTCGCACCCTCGACTACGGAAGCAATGCGTCAAAAAACTCCCAGCTCAAAACGATCCTCCAGCAGCGGTCGGAGGTATGCAAAGTCGTCAGGCGGCTGCAGATCATCTGTCAGCAAGTCCCCGACGCGGACGTCGCCACTCAGCACGACGCCGGAGCTCTCTTGTGCAGGTTGCCCGCTCTCGAGATGCTGTGGATTGTGGCGCGTTCTTCCACCGAGCTGTGCGACATTTTTGACCAGCCGGCAGAGGCGCGCCTCCCTCCCATACGTTGGTTGAAGATTCAGCTCGCGCGCGATGAAGAGAGTCACCATGACGACCTGGGATGGTGGAACGCCCTGTCGCGGTGGATGTCTCTCCAGAGCCTTGTCCTCGAATCCGAGTTTGAGGGATGGGAGCCGTCGGCTCTAGCCTTGGACCCTCAAAAGTTGCCACAGGCTCTTGCGAGTGTTCGTCACCTTACCTTCGATTTGTCGGCTTTCTCGGGGCCGCAGGTTCCCGCTCTGCGGGACTTGTTTCCTTCCCTCGAGACACTCGAGATCTTCGTTTCCGGGGAGGCGCAGTCGCCAGGTGTCTCTTCACTCCGCGCCGCGCCTTCGAGCCTGAAGGTTCTCACCGTCCACAATCAAGCCTTCGCGGGGACGCAGCTGGACCTCGGACGTTTCAAATCTTTGCGGAGCCTCCGTCTCGTCGGTAAAGTTGATCTGGAAGGACTGCCACCCGCTCTCGCCTCGTTACCTTCTCTGGAGATGCTCCGATTTGACGGATCATCGAACATCACGGACAAGCTCCTCCTAAACCTGATTGAAGGCCCGACGTTGACTCGCCTCGAGCAGCTCCGGTCGCTTCACCTCCACCACGTCCCCTTGAAGATCAAGAATCGCAAGTTCTCCTCGAAGGAGATTGTACGCGAGCTCGACTGCGGGCGCAGCTTCGACACGATCAAAGACGAATACCGCCCGAAATGGCCGGCAGGCTGGTCCGAGCGAAGTATCCTCGAGGTGTTGGAAGCCGGGCGTCGCCGAAATGTCAAAATTGTCGGCCCTGCTGCCGCCCGCCTCGAATGGGACCGCCGTTTCGACGCAAAGGTAGCGCAAGTACTCTATCAACATACCGAAGACACGGGTGATCGGACGCTCATTGAGCGTGTATTCGGTAAGGAGCGCGCCGAGCAAGTCATACGGCAGCATGGAGTCGCGCCACCGACGTCTGCGGCGGCGGTCTGACTAGCTCGGAAAACCACGATGGAGCTTATCGAGGGCGATCGAGGGCACCCCTCGTGAACGTGATCTGTAGCGCTTGCAAAGACTCAGCTTTTGTTTCCAAAAACCAAGCGATTCGGGCCAAGCAGACACATTTTGCCCGTCAAGGCTATCGCTATCAACGCTCTACCCGGACGGTTTGCTTTAACGAGCGTGCGTGGGAGCAACAGTCTACTAGAGCGGCGGCAACTTGCGGACTGCGAGATCCCGGTCCCGTCTTACGTGCCGCCACCTTGCGCCACCGGCCCAGGAACGAACCTCTTCAAGCATCCGCGGAGGCCTCCATGTCCCTTGGAGCAGGCACCTACTTCTTCTGCCTTCGGGTACAGTTGTACAGAGTAACGGTTTGGAGCTGGGTCGAAGGAATGCCGGGAAGCTTCACGCGGTTGGTAGACTTTCCTCCTCGAACCACTTTCGTTCGACACCCTCTTCTCCCGAGATATCCGCGCGCCAAGCAAGTCCGCGACCAAGAGTGTATTCAGCGGGAAGAGGATGTACTGGCAAGACGTACGGGATATGAAAGGCAGAGCAAAAGAAAGATGCGAAGGGAGAACTGCGGTTGCGAAGGGGGGGGGAGGCAGAATCGGAGCACGACAATGAACATGGGGGAGTGAGGTAAACACGGGTTGGGGACAGCGAGCGGGTACATATATGAGAAGTACGAAAGAAAGATCCGATAAGAGGAGTGGGTGTATCAGACAACCGGGCCGAGTTCGAGCGAGTCGAGGAGTTGATCGTACTGCGAGGAAGACGCAAACCCGTCAGTCTTGCGATCAAGCCTTGCGCGAAAGAGAGACACAAGGCGACTTACGACATGCTTGAAGCTCCACGGTCCGCCCTTCATGCGCTTGAGGTCAACGCAGTACAGGCGGTCGAGGTTCTTGACGCGCGTCAGCTCGACGACAAATCGGACCTCGTCGCCTGCGTCGGCGGACTTGTCGCTGCCGTAGACGGGCATCGGCTGCGGCGAGGACAGCGAAAGCATGCTGAACTGCGAGACGGATGTCGTCATCGGCGACGAGAGAGGGTCGGTTTGGTCCTGGGCGGCCGGGGAGCCAGGAGTCGTCGGGGTCGAGAAGACCGACGCCGTGTTCAACGAGGGCGTGCTGAGCGGCGACGGAGCGTGCTTCTTGCCGAAGAAGGAGCGGAAGCCCATCGAGGGCGACTGCGTGAGCGAGTGCGTCGAAGCGACCGAGGCGCGGCGATTGACAGGCGAGGCCATCGAAGCAAAGTTGCCGTGATTGACCGACGCAGCCAACGCCTTCTTGCGGCTCTTGCGGACGCACTTGATCTCTGCGCAAGCGGTGAAGAGGTCAGCAGCGCTCGCGATGGAGAGGGCGCTCGCCGTCGTCGCAAGAGGGACTTACTGTAGTCGCCTTCGAGCACCATCTCGACACCCATGTTCCACAGGACCTGCTTGACTTCGGCAAAGACCTCGTCGGGCGAGCGGTACGTGACAGCGTTCTTGTCGAGCGCGCCCTGGTGGAAGCGAAGCTTGGCCGGACTGAAGGCGCTCGCGGCGGCTGCCGCAGGTTGCGACGCAGCTTGCGTCGAAATAGTCGGGACCTCCTGGCGAACGACTTGACTCGTCTGCACGGGAGTAGCAGAGGGCACGGTTGCACTCGAGTTCGAGGCCGTCTGCGCGGGAGTGAGAGGAGGAGTCGACTCGTTCACGGCAGTCGCCTGTTGCGGGCGTTCCTTCGGAGCAACCATGACCGGCGTCGACATGCGCGAGCGAGTGCTTGTAGTCGAAGCCGTCGACTCATACACGGACGAGAGCGGCCGCTCGCGTCGCTGGGAGTCGGCGGCGATGGGAGGAGCGAGAGCCGAGGTATCGTGCCGAGTGCTGCGGCGACGGAACCAGTCCATCACAGCTTTCGCTTTGCCCGAAGGCGTTGGGTTGACAGGCGAAGCTTGCTGCTGCCAATTGGCTTCGAGGTCCGTATTGAAGCGCTTGTCAGAAGTCGACGGCGGCGGCTGCTGAGTCTGCGCCGCAGCTTCGGAGCTGTCGGTGCTCGGGCGGTCACGAGAAGCAGCGATGGCGGCTTCGACGTTGGCACGAGCCTGCTTCGGCAGCTTCGAGTTGACGCTGCTCCGGAATGGCTGCAGGCTGAGCGCCTTCTGTCGACGCGTAGACCGGCGGCGGTTCGAGACGTCGTCGAGGGGGCCATCCGAGGAAGGCACAGCCGGAGGAGCAACTGTGCCCGTCGCTTCCACGCGAGCCGGATTCCGACCGGCTCGGTCGCTTGGACCTGCGTGCCCGTTGAGCAGAGAACGGATGGAGAACCGATCGGAAGACATGGTCGGGCGGTGGCGACTCGTCGTAGAAGGAATCGAATCGACGTTCGTCGATTGCGACGCTTGAGTTCCCGCGCTGGTCTTGGGCGTCGGTACGTTCTCATTCTCGTGTGCGCGGGCAGGAGGCAGGGCCTTCTCGGTGTGCAGAGACGAGACCGGCGAGCCGGAACTTTTGCGCTTCCGAGCCGCGCTGGACGAATGCGGCGAGAGCGCGGCCACGGTCTGATTCGGCAGCGGGGTGGCAGCGGGAGAGGGAGCGGGAGACGCGGACGGGAACGGCACGCTCGCTGCGACCGGCGCAACGGCTGCTGGTTGTTCCGCGGCGACGGGAGGTGGCAGCGTGACCGTCGGTTCGGGCACCTCCTCGACCGACTCCATGACGACGTCCTCTCCGGGTGCCGTCTCGGTCGTCGTACTGATGCTGACGCCTCCGAGACTCGGATCAGGACTCGGCGGGGCGCGTTCAGGGGTGGGTACTTCGAGCCGGTCCTCGGTTGCGGTGCCTTCGATGCTGGTCGGCAGAGACGGTTCTCGGGACGCGCCGCGACGGCGTGCAGCGATCGCTCCGCCGTCATACTCGAGTTGAACGGTCGCCCGGTGGGCAGCTTTGCGTCTCCGAGCAGCAGCAGCAAGGGCGGCGGCCTCTTCTTCGAGCTCGGCCGCGCTCGGTCGCCGCAACGGCGTCGCGCTCGCGCTCGTACTCGTACCGCGGTCGAGCATGTCGGCGTCTTCGACCTCGGTAGTCGGAGGGGCCGCTGCCGGAGCAGAACGAGACGGGATCATCGGCACCGAAGACGCCGTCGAGGCGGGAACGGTGGTCGCAGGCTCGTACGAGAAGGGGAGGGCCTGAGCCGCGACAAATTCGGTCTGCGTAGTCGGCGGAGAAGACGGGACGGAGTATTGACCAGATCGGCGCTTCGGGTTCGCAGACGAAGGGATCGGGACGGGGCGGCGCGAAGCCGAGGAGACCGAAGTGTTCGAGCCGGTGCGAGATCGCGGCTGTTGTTGCTCCTCGGCAAGACGAGCGGGTTCGTCGTTCGATGGCGACAACGTCGGCGTCTCCTTGATCGGCGGCGATGGGGCGAAGGGCTCGAACCCGTGCTGCGGCAACGGGGCCGAAACGGCCGCGGACGAGGCGGAAGTGACCATCGCCGAGCGGTGTCGCTGCTGCGACGTCGTCGGCGCCATCGCCGTCCCGGCAGGGACCACCGAACCGGACGCGATCGGAGCCATCGCACCCATCGAGCTCGCCGAAGTCTGACTGCGCGTCATACTCGGCGCGAGCAAGCCTTGCGCGGCGAGGAGTTGCTGCTGCTGCTGTTGGACGAGCCACTGCCGCTGGACTTCGAGCGCCTGGCGCTTGTGCCGTTCCATCTCTTGCGCGGCAAACTCGAGCTCCTCGACCGACTTGTCGAACGCGGGCGCGTACCGGCTCAACCACGGGTGCTGGGTTACGTCGCGGATCGTGCAGCGCTGCTCCGGGTCGGCGACGAGCATCATCAGGAGGAGGTGGCGAGGCTCTTCGGAGATCCATTCGGGAAAGACGAGCGGGGTATTGAGGATGTACTTGTACAGGAGGTTGATGTTGTCGCCTTCGGGGTTGTTTGGATCGTCGTCGTACGGCAGGTAACCCGCGAGCATGGCGTACAGGATGACGCCACACGACCAGACGTCGACGGCCGTGCCGATATACTTGCCGTCTTGGACGACGAGTTCCGGAGCCGCGTAGCACGGCGAACCGCACGACGTCGCCATGAGGTCGACTCGCTCGTCGCGGAACCGGTTCGCAAAGCCAAAGTCGGTGATGATGACGTTGCGGTTCCGGTCGAGCAACAAGTTCTCGAGCTTGAGGTCGCGGTGGACGACCCCCTTGGCGTGTAGGTACGAGACTCCCGAGATGAGTTGGGCAAAGAGGCGAGACGCGTCCCGCTCTTTCAAGTACCGATGCGCCAAGATGTGGTCAAAGAGCTCGCCGCCTGCGGATCGAAGGACCGGTCAGAGCCCGTCCTCGGTCGCAAGGGCACGTGGAAGCCATGCTGACATACCTGATGCGTATTCGAGAACGATCCCGATGTACTTTTCGGTCTCGATCACGTCGTACAGGCGCACAATGTTCGGGTGGCGGACCATCTGTGCGTAGGCGCGCGAATCGCATTGATCAGTCACGAGGGTCCCGAAGACGGGTCCCAGCGTGAGCCATGCTCAGGTCACCGCGAATACGCACCTTGAGGACCTCGATCTCCCTCCTGACTTTTTCGCCCCTCTGGACCGTATCGACGTTGCCGCGCTTGATCAACTTGATCGCAACGTCTTCCCCCCACCGTTCCGAGTGCACGCCGAGTTTGACTTTGCCAAACTCGCCCTCGCCGAGCGTCTGCAAGAGGATGTAAGGTCCGAAGTAGACCTTTTGGCGCGGCATCGGGTGAGGCGTGTACAGGTGCGGGTAGGGGCCTTGTCCGGCGAGGGACGCGGTCGAAGAGGAGGAAGGGAGGTAACCGACGGATTGGCGCGAGCGAGACGAGACGGACCCGCCCGGGCCGACGCTGGCCGCCATCGTCCCCTCCTGTCCCGGTTGGACGTACGGCTGCTGCTGTTGGAACTGCATCGAGTTGGGAGCGGTCGTGCCCGGTCCAACCGAAGCCGACAAGTACGCATGCTGACCCGTCGCCGCCGCCGCCGCAGCAGAGGAAGGGTAGCCAGGCATGAAGGAGACGGGCCTCTGAGGCAGAGTCGCCTGCGCTGGTGCCGATGCGCCCGCGACGGCCTGCTGCTGCTGCTGGTGGATCGCGAAAGTCTGCATGACTTGCTGGTACCGCAACTGGAGGTCCGCTCGCTGCTGCGTCGTCATGGGCTGCGACGCCGCGTGCAAGAAGCGTTGCTGCACTTGAGCGATGCGAGGATCCGTCATGTCGGGAACGAGTTGCTGCTGCTGCTGGGGGTGCGCCTGTTGAGACGGCGGCGGGTTGCTGGTCCCCGCCGAGCTATACGAAGCCGTCTCGAGCGAGGTACTGCTCGTCGCGGTCGAGTTGGCGCCCGTTGACCTCCGCTTGTTCGGGTTGAACGGAGGAATCACGAGGCTCGCATCATAGGCCGATCTCGATCTCGTGGCTGAAGGAGGTGCGGCGCTCGGCGATGGTGCGCGCGCAGGGGCGGTGGTGATGGACGGCAATGGGATTTGGGGAGGCGACGAGCTGCCGAGCGGAGGGGAAGGGTATCTCGATTCGGCCGACGAGTGGACCTGCTGCTGCTGTTTCCCTTGCGGCTGATGAAGATGGTTCGCAGGTTCGTACGACGTCGGCGGCGTGGAAGTCAGGTCGCCCGAAGGAGAGTAAGGGAACGACGCGGTCGCCGCCATTTCAGGCTGCTGGCGGCCCACTCCGGGTCGAATAGAAGGACGTCGGTGTTCTGGACTTCCCTCGCTCGACGCGTTCCTGTAGTGATCAGGGGCGTGGTCAGTTGGATGTGAACTCGCCGTGTTCGAGCGGCATGCTAGGAACGCGTTCGCAGCAAGGGGCGGACAGTCGTCTCCTCTCGGCTTCGCCATGGCGGTATACCGACTGTGCCCTCGTGGTCAAGAGCTCCTGCCCCCTCTCGTCGGGCAGCGCGACATCCAGACAGCGACCAATCCTCCAACAATAGCCCGATTACTCGAGAGGGAGAGGCTCCACTCTCGCGCGTTCCCCCTCCCTCCACGAACGAACAAACGCGTTCCGGGGCAATACGAGCCGAGTCGTACACGAGCGCTCATTCACCTCTCTCGTCGCGTTCTGCCCAGAGAAGGGGCGCGAGCGACGAGAGAGCGCCAGGACCTCGTCGGCGATTCAGAAGCGAGGTCGATCCGGCCCCAGGGTCGTGTGGCCGACTGAGCTGGTGTCGATCTGCGAGTAGGACTCACGTAGATACAGACTCGCAGACTCAACTCGTCTCGCAGAGTCCCTCCCAACGGCAGCGAGGTCCCAGAGCGGCGGCGGTCGAACCTCTCGAGACCTCGTGTCCAAGTCAGTCGGCAGAGAAGCGGTGCGGGCGTCGCCTTGTCCACCGAGTAGAGAGAGAGGGCCGGTAGTTGCGGGACGCGTTCACGGCTTATGCTCGAGCTCTGCGTGCAAGTCGCGAGTCTGGCTTAGAGCTGGTCCTTGTTGGCCGAGAGAGGAAAGCGGATTTTTCATTTTCGGCGAAACCACGCGTCGCCGTTCGACGCGTCTGTGGGGTACGCGGAGAGCTGACTGCACGGACCGGCTTTAAGCTGACGTCCATTTCAGCCGCTCGCTACTAAAGACTACAAAAGCAGGCTAGACCATATCGACGCGCAAAGCCCGCAGATGTCAGCGCAAACACGGCCGATGTGTGCAAACGTCGACGGGTCGTCGATCAGTGAACATCGAGACGCCACTCGAGCAAACGCGCGAGCTCATTGCCCACACGCACGGGTTAGCGCAAAGGAATGCTCACCCGTCCAAGTCATGACGGGACACGGGAGCACGAGGCGAGGTATCCGTACGGGCTGCGGCCGAGTTCCGACGTTCCGGATCAAGCTTGCTAGCTCAGACGAGCATGCAACTCCTGGCGTTCTGTGCCGTCGCCGCTTTGTTTCAAGGCTGACCGGAATAGTTTCGGTGGGATCAAATACGACTGCTCGGTGAGATCAGGGCGTTGCTCCGTGCGCATTGCCGGCGACATTGAGCCTGTTCTTCCGGAAAGATGAGTGGGCAGCAGGTCTCGTTCGGACGGCGACGGCGGCGGAGAAGCGCGACGGCGTCAGACTTCAAGTGAGAATAAGCAGGTGCCACGCAGGACAACAGTGGCGGGAGCTGATTCCGACGAGCTTGAAGGGCGAGGGTCGTCCCGCGCCGAGTCGTCGAGGGTCGAAAAGCTCGCGCATTCGAAATCGATACTGCACCCGGATGAAGTGCGCAGGCATCAGCGAGTTAGGTCGATGGCGGTACAATGATGGCGGTACAGCCAGAGGAGCGTGTGCGGTCTCACGGCGGTGAAAAGTCGGACGGAAACGGAGAAGCAAAGCTCGATGGCGCGCGTCGACGATTCTGTGCCTACCGGGCGGGCGCACGCATGCACAGCCTTTGGAGGGATAGCAGCGTTGTCCACAGTAGCATGCGTTGATGATCGGAATCTGCAGCCTCTGTGCGGGAGCCAGCAGAGACAGCTTAGCGGTGCGACGCCGGTATACGCTGACGGCAAAGGGCGCGCGCAGGCGAGAGGCAGAGCGATGGTCCGGCATAGCTGGGAGCTGTGATTCGGAATAAAGGCAGCGCCGCACCAAAGAACGGAGAGCCATTGTGAGACGGACGAGACGAGGCTGCGAGCTGCGTGCTCTTTGAACGTTCCTCTCCTCCGTCCTCACGTCGACTCACCCGCGAGACACCCAAACACACACACAATGACTGAAGGTCCGTCCTCGCCTCTTCCCAGCCTCGCACCGCGTCTCCAGCTCGCCCCCAGCCTCGCCGCCCGCGTCCGCGTCGAGCGTCGAGGTGGTCCCACGCCCGCGTTCATGAACGGCCTCGCTACGCCGCGGAGAGCGTGAAGCCGACTCAAGGTCGAATCACACGAGTCCCACTGAGCGACCCCATCGACCACCGCCAACCGCTGGCAGCCGTCAGTTGGGGCGAGACAACACAGCCTCGTCACACCGAAAGGGGCAACCATCGTGACCGATTGCAACTAGGCGCTGTGACAAGGCCAGAGCAAGCCTGTATGGGTGATGCATGCCAATGGCGTCGAGCACCGGCAGCAGCAGCACCGGCAGACGCGGCGCCGGCGATTCGAGAGGATGGTCTCGGTCCCCGCTTCAGCCCAGCTCGGCTCCCTCGCTTCGTTCTGCATCCGCTACGGCTACGGTTATCGGTGATCACAGTCTCCCGGCTCGGTTCCGATAGCGTTCAAAAACGGTTCGGTGCCTCCCCCCCGCTCCGCCTCGATTCGCAAACTAACCGGCAACGAAGCAAAACCAAAAACGACCCTCGAAAAATCGACTTACACTCGCCTTACTCTTGTTTTTCTTCTTCCAACTTTCCCCTCCGACAGAGTGGCAGCAACCCGCCGGCGCAAACCGTTCCCCCTCGCCCCGGCGCGATGACCGCGAGCGCGCCCGCAGCCGCTCGCGCTCGCCCGTCCGCATGGAGACCGACCGCCGTGACGAGCGTCGCGACGACCGCCGCGATGACCGCCGTGACGACAACCGTGGCCGGTTCGTCTGCCTTTCCACCCCTTTTCCGCATGTCAGGCCCTGTAACTGACTAGGGATTTTTGTCGTCTCCATCCGTTCCGGAACATCACTACCCTCTCCGATCGTCGTCAATTGCGCCAACGCTCCGCGTCAAAGTAGCGCTGCCGAGCAGAACCCGGGTAACAACCTGCACGTCTCGAGTCTCTCGCT
>JAMALC010000267.1:0-18392 GCA_023628275.1 Rhodotorula sp. M30-05A-2 | reverse complement strand
CTAACCCTAACCCTAACCCTAACCCTAACCCTAACCCTAACCCTAACCCTAACCCTAACCCTAATCTAACCCTAACCCTAACCTAACCCTAACCTAGCGGCCGCATCCAGTGCGTCCATTCGCCAATGACGAGGATCGCTGCATAGCGAGTCGGGGATTGCGGAGGAAGTGTCGGCGGCGTCTCGGGTTTGTCTTTCCAGACTTCCGACTCCCGACTTCAGAAAACGACCACCTGGTACACAGCTTCGGGACACGGCATTGCCAACCGCCCTACTCGTCGTCCTCCTCAAAGTCGACCTCCCTCTCGGTGACAAAGTTGTAGATCCTCCTCCGCTGCGCCTCGCCCGTCTCTTCCTTGCCACCCTCCTCAAACAGCCTTCGGAGGACCTGCTTCCCGATCCGGGCATCGGCCACAGCCTCATCGACCGCGTCCACACCCGCTGCCCTCCGAACCGCCGCCCTCAAAGCCGGGTACGCGCGCTCCCTGGCCCGTTTCGCCGCATTGCCGCGTCGCCGTTTCGGATTCGGTTCCGGTTTCGGACCGAGGAGGGCGTCGAGCAAGGGGGTAAAGACGTTGTCGACGAGGCGGGTAAACATGACTTGGAGCGGGGCGTGCGAGGCGACCGAGTACATGGGCGAGAGGAGGGCGAGGAGGGGCAAGGTGGACGAGTCGTCGGAAGAAGAGGCGACGCGGTCCAGCTCGTCGAGGTAGATGTCGAACAGGTGATACGCGAGCGAGAGCGGGACCTTGTCGTTCGTGACGCTGGCGGTTGAATCCTCACGGTCAGCGAGAGAGCCACGGAAAAAAAAAAGGACCGCGCGACTCACTCGAGAGGACCTCCCGGACCGACGAGCATGGCGTTGTACTCTTTGATCGCGCGCTCGTCCCACTGTTCCCGCTCGAGGAGCCTGAACCCGACATGCGTGAATCGTCGGATCAACAGCAAGAACTTGTCCAGGCTGCGGGGCGCGTGCAAAGTCAGCGTCGAGAGAGTCGCGAAAACAAAGACACGAATGGCGCGCACCGGTGGTGATCGAGAGTGGACCACTCTCGGATGATGGCCTCCCAGAACCCGCGCAGGTAGGTCATCGCCGACCGGAACCGTTCGACGCGGCCGTTCTTGGACTTGGATTTCGGGCGGACGTCGAGAGTCAAGTCGGCGAGGTTTTGCGCGAGCGCCTGCTGGACGAGCGGTTTGTCCGACATCCAGAAGCCTGTGGGTGCGCTCTCAATAGTCAGCTCACATCCACGTGCGAAGAACACCGCGGACTTACAGTAGTAGACGCCCTTCCAGAGTTTGGCCATCTCGAGCGGCTGCAACCTCGCGTCGACCTCGTACTCTTCATCCCAGTTCAGTTCGCCCACAGGAAGCTCCTCCTCTTCATCCTCTTCCTGAGCACCCGCCGCAAGGGGACCGAGGTGGTTCAATCGGCCGGCCGAGAGGAACCGCGAGAGGGAAGCGACGGCCTTGTCGCGCGTGCTCTTGTCGCCTGGGCGTGGGGGTCACGTTAGCCAACAGTCTCAACCGCTTCCTGAACGTGCCCGACTCACTGCTGGCGAGGAACTTGCCGAGGGGCGGCGTCGTCGAGCTGGAGGGTTTGTTGAGGGACGAGGAGCGGCGCTGCTGCTTCTGGCGCTTGGCGGGCGGGGGCGCCGTGCTGGTCGACGGTGCCGGGTGCTCCAGATCGCTCGACATGGCTCTTAGCACTCTCTGCAGCTAGCGAGGATGTGGGTCGAGTCGAAGCTGCTCGCTCATCTCGAACCGAGCTTGTCATCGCACCTTGATCTCCTTCTGCTCACTCTGGCGCCATATTGTACTTGGCTACAGAGATATGCTACTGCGTCTTTCTGGATGTCCGCCCCTGCTACTACACCCGCTTGCACGGCTCCGCCCCCTTCCTGCTGCACCGCCTCTTTCCTCTCGGACGGTCTGCTGCAACAACTCGGGCTGTGCGCTCGTGCTATAGATCCGAAAATGAAGATAAGCGCTTCCCAATCATCCACGGCAGATCAACCAGAAACGAGGCTTCTCCGACCGCTATGCATCGAGCAGGGCTCTTTCAAGCGGCTGTCCATTTCCCGAATCGAATCTCAGGGCACGAGACGCCTTTCGATGCACATGCTTGCTCCGCTCATCATTGACACCGACAGTCTCGTCTGGTATGCGTCACAGACGCCGCTTGTCGGACTCGTCCATCCCCCGCGATGGGAAAGGAAACGCCGCCACCAACGCTGCGCGCAACTCGGTCGCCAGTGTGTACTCACGACGGCAGAGATACGGACGATGAGCGCGTATACACCCGACCAGACCAGCGGGGAAATGGTATCGAAAAGACCTGGTATGCATTGCGAGTTTTCTCGAGCGCGTGCGCGAGCGAGCGAATGACGAGAGGGAGGCGAAAAGGGGTGCTCGACTCGATGGGCGTGCAAAGGAAAAGGGGTTACATGAACAGAGGGAGGTGGCGACACAACGAGAAATGATTGAGGAAGGAAGGGGAACAGAAATGCAGAGCCGTGGCGGAGAAAAGCGGGCGGAGGAGCAGAAAGGCGAACCGATGGTGGAAGCGGTACCGGTTCGATGCTGAGAGGTCAAGCGGAGGGGGTCGGAACGTCTGTACAGCAAGAGGCGTTGTCAGGCATAAGTTGGCCGAGCTTCTGGATCCGATACGCATCCGCCTCGACGGAAAACGCGCCCTCCGAACCGAAAGGCTGTCGCAACTCACCTCGCGCCAAGCTCAAAACTCTGACCTCGCATGGGACTGCCAGCCACAGAGAGAGCAGTATAGACTCGGCGCCAAGCGGGCGGGCCTACTTTGCCCGGACGTCGTCAAACGTCTCGCTGCCGACGCTGCCGCCGCGCATCGACCTCGCAACGTTCTGGGCAAAGCGTTCGCGGTTCTGGCGCAGGTCGTTGGCGGCGTCTGAGGGGGCGCATATCACCAGGGTCAGCTCGCGATCGAAGAGCCAACTCCGGGAGAGAATCGGCTCTGGATCCGCCAGAAACGACGGCGCGAACGAAAGAAAGAACGGGGAACCCACCCTTGTTGAGGGGATCGTCGGCGTTAGGTTCGAGGAAGAGGTACTGCAACCCGACCATGACGGCGTTCAAGTTGAGGACGGGTTTCCAGTCCTCGCGGAGGATGTTGAGGCAGACGTTGCCGTCGAGGTCGAGGTTGGGGTGGTACACTTTCGGGACGCATTTCACTTTCGGCGGCTCGTGCGGGTAGTTGTTGTTGATTGCGAAAGTAAACTTGAACGAGCCGCCCTTGTACATGCCTGCGGGCGGGAGCGCTGGGGTCAGCGCGGTTCAGAGCGATTTGAGAGAGATCGACACGGACCCTCGTCCGGCTGGATGGTGAGCTCAAAGTTGAGCAAGTCTTCGGGGTTGGGGAAGTGCGTCTTCATCGTCGACGGGAGGTCGAGTTCGGTCAAGTCTGCACGGGGTCGTGTGCCGGGGAGTCAGCTGGAGAGAGTCCGAAACGGGGGGGATCGCGCATAGCCCGATCGCGCGTCGACTGAAGCGAAAGAGACTCACCCTTCTGGACGCGGATCAGGGCGGCCGAGGTCTTTGGTCTCGACTTTGCGGCCTGATCCTCTGATTTCTTCAGACTCCAGATCTGCGGGCGCATGGGGACTCGTCAGCTCGAGGGCGTGGCAGCGGGTGGCGTCGACGAGCATGACTCACTTTCATCATCTTGGGCAGAAGGACGAGTCGTGTGTCTGTGGTCGAGTAGAGAGAGAGAGAGTCGAGGTGGTGGTGAAGTGGGTGGAAGAAGGCGGCGTAACTGCTGCGTGACGGCACAGAGAGGGGGGTAAGCGCCTTTTCAAGGATATCCTGAACCTTACGGCTCGCGCCGTACCTCTCTACGGTGCTCGTGGTGGCGGAGCAGAGATCAGTGAGAGGTGCAAAGTGGAGGTCAACCGACGCGCGCCTCCCCTCGAGCGCTTTGATCGCAGGACTCCGGACCGGACTCGAGCGGGGCTTCTCTCCTCCTGCGCCACAGCCCGTAGCTTAGAAGGGCAGAGGTACAGGATGCTGAGGAGTCTAGCACCGCGATGGACTGCCGCAACTCCGAACCGTGGCGTGTCGACCGCTGCCACCGCCCTCGCATCAGCAGCAACTGCAACCGCAACCGATAACACTCTCAAGGTGACGCATGCAGGCCACGCAGAGTGTAACCGAACGCTAACGCAAAGACCGCACCCCAGGCCCGACGAAGAATCGCCGAACTGGACCAGGAAGGCAGCCCGCACCTGCTGGACTCGTTCGGGCGACGGCACGACTACCTCCGCATCTCGCTCACCGAAAAGTGCAACCTCCGCTGCACCTACTGCATGCCCGAACACGGCGTCCCGCTCCTCCCTTCCGAGAACCGCCTCACCGCCCAGGAGATTGACCGCGTCGCGCGCGTCTTCGTCCGGAACGGGATCCGAAAAATCCGACTCACCGGCGGAGAACCGACAGTGAGACCGGACCTCGTCGAGATTGTCGAGCGCATCAGCATGAACCGACAAGCGGGGTTGACCTCGCTCGGCCTCACCTCGAACGGGATCGCGCTGAAACGAAAACTGCCCGCCCTCGTCGACGCCGGCCTCTCGCACCTCAACCTCTCGCTCGACACGCTCGACCCGTTCAAGTACGAACTCATGACCCGCCGCCGCGGCTTTGAACGCGTCGTCGAGTCGCTCGAGTTGGCCCAGTCGCTGAAACCGCGCGGGCTGCGACAGACCAAGATCAACGTCGTTGTCATCCGCGGCGTCAACGACCAAGAGGTCGCCGACTTTGTCAACCTCACCCGCGACATGGACATCACCGTCCGCTTCATCGAGTACATGCCCTTCGAGGGTGCGCCAACTCGCTCACTTTGCGTGTCTCAACGCCCGCTGACCCACACAACCGCCCGCCCGCAGACAACCGCTGGTCGACGCAGAAACTCGTCCCTTCCGCCTCGCTCCTCTCCCACCTCGAGACGCTCCACCCGCGCCTCGTCAAACTCCGCGACGCCGAGAGCGACACGACCCGCGCGTACGCCGTCCCCGGGTGGAAAGGCTCGTTCGGCTTCATCAGCTCGATGACGGACCACTTTTGCGGGACTTGCTCGCGGTTGAGGATCGGCGCCGACGGCGGAGTCAAGGTGCGTCCACCCACGGGGCTCTATTGACAGCGCGAACGTGTATTGACATGAACCCGACTTGCGGCAGGTCTGCCTGTTTGGTCCGCCCGTCTTATCCCTCCGCCCGCTCCTTCGCGGCACCGCATCGACCACCGCCCTCCCGGTTGATCCTCTCGACTCGACTACCGCCGCACCGACCCTCGCTCCCGCAACGGACGACCAACTGATGGCCGCCATCGGCAAGGCCCTGTACGGGAAGAAATGGGCCCACAACGGGTTGGGAGGTGCGTCCGGGATTCATGAGCGAGGCAAGATGGGACCGATGGTCGGGATCGGCGGGTGATCCGGTTGAGGGGGAGGCGACGGTTGGAGGGCAATCAAGAGGAGGGAGTGTTGACTGTTTCCTTCTTTCGGACGAACAGGTGAGTGGCTACTTTCCAGGAGCGCGTAGCTCGTCCGCAGGAACCTGGCTGACTCGTGCAACCCTACACAGCCACTGCTAGGCGAGAACAGCCACCCCGACCAACGCCACGACGTCGCCAGCCCGTGTCCCCACCACTCCACCTCCTCGGCAGTCTCGCTCTCCCCAACACCCTGTCGTCAACCCGCCCCTTTTCCACTTCGACCCGCACCTCCGAGCACGACCGCCTGACGCACGTCGACCCGCGAACGGGCAAAGCCTCGATGGTGTCGGTTTCGGAAAAGGCGGCGACGAAACGGACGGCGACCGCTTCGGGCGAGATCTACCTCGGCGAGCGGGCGTTCTCGCTCATCGACCTCGGCGGCGGCAGCGGCGACACCGACGACCAAGGATCCACACACGACATCGGAAGCCGCCGCCCGCCCACGCTGCGAACCAAAAAGGGCGACGTTTTGACCATCGCCCAAATTGCGGGCATCATGTCCTCGAAGCACACCTCGCTCCTCATCCCCCTCTGCCACCCTCTCTCCCTCTCCCACGTCTCGGTGACCTTCCATCCCCTCCCCGCGCGGCACGCCCTCCGGATCGAAGCGACCGCGGAGTGTTTCGGCCCGACGGGGGTCGAGATGGAGGCGCTGACGGCGGTGAGCGTCGCGGCGTTGACGGTGTGGGATATGTGTAAGGCGGTCGCGGGGCAGGAGATGGAGATTGGGCGGATCAAAGTCACGGGCAAGAGCGGCGGGAAGAGCGGCGATTGGGTTCGGAGCGAGGAGACTTGATGGGCTGAATCGCACACGAATCGAGAGGGGCCACCCCAAGTAGCTGTACAGATCTACCTTGCAAGGCAAATAAACTAGCGAAATTACCACCGCGCTGCGGTCGCCGAAAACAGGACCCACTCAGAGCTTGGCCTTTTTCTGCGCCTCTCGCTGTTTCCGCCCCCTGACCGCCTTCCCGACCCGACTCCCGTTCGTTCTCCCAATCGCCTCACTGACCCACTCGCCCACTTCACACAGCTCTTCGAACCTCGTCCGACCTTCCACTCCGCGATCGTTCCAGGCGAGCAAACTGCCGGGATGCGGTTCGGGGAGGAACGAGGACGGGATGCCGGATTCGTGCAGGGCGTAGACGACATCTTCGGTCGAGACGTTACCGGTCGCGCCGGGAGAGTAAGGACAGCCGCCGAGAGCCGCAACGGACGAGTCGACGGTCGGAACGCCGAGCTGAGGTGTGATAGACCGGGTGTGAGCAAGCAGCAGCGTCTCCGAACAAGTAAGGGTACGCACCGAGACGCAATGCAGGACGTTGGCTACCGCAGTACCGTAGGTGTCGTGGCAGTGTGCCTGTGCGTGCGGCAAAACATCAGCTGAGTCTCCAGAACGACCGCTGGCTCGAAACGCAAAGACAAGCGAGAGTTGACCCGACACGCACCGCCACTTTGTCGACAGGCGCTCCAGCCCGCTCGCACTCGTTCAGCAACTCCTCCCACCCGCGCGGGACGCCGACGCCAATGGTGTCGCCGAGACTGACTTCGTACGCTCCCATGTCGAGCAATTCTTTCGCGACCCCCGCCGCCTTCTTCGGGTCGACGTACCCTTCGAACGGGCAGCCGAGGACGACACTGACATACGCGCGGACTTTCAAGCCGCGTTGCTTGGCGGCTTCAAAGATGGGAGGTTGGACTGCGAGCGCTTCGGCGACGGATTTGTTGAGGTTGGCGCGGGAGAAGCCTTCGGACGCGGCGACGAAGAGGGCGACTTCGTTGGTCAGGGGTTCGGCGTGTTTGTCCATCAGGGTCGAGAGGGCGTGCATGCCCCGGTCGTTGGGGACGAGACAGGGCAGCGAGAGCGAAGGCTTGTCCGCTCGCAACCGAGCCAGCGTCGGGGAAGTCAAAACCTCTGCCGTTGTCGCCATCTGCGGCACCTGTGCGCGTACGATTCGTGGTGAGACTCGCCGCATAGAAGGAACCGCATGGAACCCAAGCCACACTGACCCATTTCGGCGAGACAAACGACCCGGCCTCGATGTCGTTCAAACCGACTCGGGCGAGCCTGTCGATCAGCTCGACCTTGAGTTCGGTCGAGAGCGGCGTCTTTTCGTTCTGCAAGCCGTCGCGCGGGCCGACTTCGACAATCTTGACCGGTCGTGCGTTCGTCGGCCGAGAGAGAGAAGCGGCTTGGTTCAGCTGGCGAGCGAGGGGGCGGAGAGGCCGCAGACTTGCAGAGTCGGTCACCCGTAGTGCCTGGATGGATCTCTGCAGCATTTTGCGGTACTAGCTCGCGTGTGTAGGGAGACAAGAGACGTCGGACGTTGTGAAGTGGGGCAAGCCGACACGTCGCGCGGAACCGAGACGGAAGGCCGTCCGCAAGCACCGCGCTCACTCGCATTTCGGCAGGTTCAAAGTCTTTCCAGCCACAGACACGAGACAATCTACATCCGGAACACGCCAAAGTTGCCGACCTGCTTGCGCTCTTCCGGTCGCCACGACTTGTTGATCACGCCGAGCGAAAGTCCGAGCACCGTCCGCGTGTCGGAAGGCAAGATGATGCCGTCGTCCCAGCTGTGAGCGAGGAACGGTTATAGTGAGTACACTGCGCTGAGATTCCGATGCT
The DNA here is from genome assembly GCA_023628275.1 of Rhodotorula sp. M30-05A-2. Classification (NCBI taxonomy): domain Eukaryota; kingdom Fungi; phylum Basidiomycota; class Microbotryomycetes; order Sporidiobolales; family Sporidiobolaceae; genus Rhodotorula; species Rhodotorula sp. M30-05A-2. The sequence goes on along the minus strand of JAMALC010000267.1, from coordinate 10,244 downwards.
TCCATCCCGGACGCAGAGTGGATAGGAAGCAATCGCGTCCGCGCAACTCACAGCCTCGCGCTGCCAAAGACGGCCTCGCTCTCCGATTCGATCTGCTGCTTCAGGCTCTGCGTCTTGGCCGTGTCGGACGAGACCGTCTCCATCACCGACTGGAGCTGATCCGGGCCCATGACCGAGACGCGCGCGGACGGCCACGAGAACATGAACCGGGGCGAGTAGCTGAGGAAATGCAAAAACACTGGAGTCAGCGACGTCTCAGAGTCACGGAACGCCGCGAGGTCAAAGTCGCATACGCGAGACGAATCCAGAGCGGCGAAGGTGTTTCTCAAGAGCGAAGCCGACTCACGCTCGTCCGGCCATGCCATAGTTGCCGGCGCCGTAGTTGCCACCGACCGTGATCGTGATCTTGGGGCACGTCGTCGCCGCCACGGCTCGGACCAGCTTGGCTCCGTTCTTGGCGATACCCTGTGCACATGCGAGCCCAATCAACATTTCCTCCCCCCAGGCAAACAAGGCCCAAGTAGTAGACGAAAAGAAATTTGAAGGAACGACCGCGCACCCCCTTTTCTGCTGCGGTTCCGACCATGAACCCAGTAATGTTGACGAGGAAGACGATCGGGACACCGCGCTGCTCGCACAGCTGGACGAACTGTGTCGCCTTCAGGGCCGAGGGCGAGAGGAGGACGCCGTTGTTGGCGATCTGGGGAAAAACAACGCAAGCGCGAGGAAGGGCGAGGCGTCAGAATGAAGCGCGATAACAAGTCGGCGCACTGAATCCACCGTAGCATAGAAAGGACGAATTGCTGCACTCACAATGCCAACTTGATGACCGTGAACCTCCGCTGTGAGACGCGTACAAACGCAGACAAGTCAGCAAAGCCTTGGGAGCCGCATGCTCAGACGCGCTCGTTTTGCAAACTCGACATCTGCTCCGACGACTCACCGAAGCCAGTGACGACCGTGTCTCCCCACTCGCGCTTCCACTCGGCGAACCGACTCCCGTCGACCGTCCGGGCAATCACTTCCCGCATGTCCCAGCTCTTCTTGAGGTTCGTGCCCGTGACGCCTCCGAGCTCTTTCGGGTCATACACCGGTTCGTCGACCTCTCGGCTCCCAGAGAGGGTAGACTCAGCCGCAGAGGTGGAAGCATGACCCGAAGCGGCCGCAAACGCCGCGACCGACTGCTTGGCCAACGCGATCGCGTGCTCGTCGCTCGTCGCGAGGTGGTCGACCACGCCGGACTCGCGCGCATGCATCGCACCGCCGCCGAGGGTTTCAGAGTCGACGACTTCGCCGAGGGCGGCTTTGACGAGGGGAGGACCGGCGAGGAAGATCGAGCCTTGGTTCGCGACGATGATGTTTTCTGGGTTATGCGGCGCGTACGGGTAGGCATCAGTGGTGTGAGTCTCATCGGATTCATCAAGTACAACCAGGGTAGTGCTCATATCGTAGGTACGAAAAGCGAGCAACCATGTGAACTGATGCGAGAAGAGACTCACCGTCCGCCATCGCCGGAACGTAACTGCGGGCAGGGTCCGGACGCGATCAGCTTCAGCAGACCGATACTCGAAGGAGCATATACTGAGACTCGCGCTCCGCCGGCAACCGAGATGCCGTGCACGACCGCCAGTTGCCTGCAAGACGGTGGCGAGTCAGTTTCCCAAATCCGCACCGGAGAAGATCCACAGAAAGACAAGGAGCAAAGGAAACAGCAACACCCACGGGATACCCTCTGCGCTCATGCGCGCCATGTTGTAAAAGATGCGGCCAAAGTGGTCGCGGTCCGGGAAGACGTCGGCCTGGAACGGCAGAGCGGCGCCGCCGGATTCGACTGCAAGAGGTCGAGAAGAGGGTCAGTCCGTGCTCCCGAGATTCACCTGGAGGAACTTCGCGCGGAGCATAATCGCAGATACAACGAGGTCGTCACAGACCAAAAGACCTCGCGACGGACTGACCGAGGTAGATGCACGGGAGTTTGTTCTCCTTTGCGATTTCCTGCGCGCGGAGGTGCTTCTTGACCGTGATCGGGTGGTACGATCCGCCCTTGACCGTGGCCTGTGCATTACCACGACATAACCGCGCATGAGCTCTTTCCTCTGCAAAACAAAGGAGCGGACGAGAGAGCACAGTGTGTGAAGAAAAGCCCGGAACGCACATCGTTGGCGACAATCATGCACTCGACGCCGTTGACGCGGCCGATTCCGGTGACGATACCGGCGGCAGGGACTTTGCCGTCGTACATGCCTTCAGCTGCCAAGGCCGACAATTCCAGGAACGGCGAGAACGGGTCCAGCAAAGCGTCGATCCTGTGGGAAGGTCGGGACCAGACATTCAATCAGCCTTTGCCGCGTGCCGACATCCTCGGCTTACGACAGCAGACAGGTGAAAGGCTGCACGCTACCCACCTCTCCCGTACAAGCAGTTTGCCTGCATCTTTGGCCTTTTTCTGCGCGCGGTCTCCTCCTCCGGCGAGCACCTTTCCCCACTTTTGCCTCAACTCGTCCTCCTTGTCTTGCATCTGCCGTGCGCGGTCCGCATACTCTTCGCTGGTCGGGTCGACGAGGGTCGGCAGGACGGGGAACGGGTGGTACGCCGAGCGCGACGACGAGACTTGGTGCTGTTGGTGTTGCTGATGTGGGGCGGACGAGACGGACAGGGAGCGAGCGGACACGGCGATGCGGGCGGGCGTAGGCAGCCGCGCAGCCCGTAGCAGTCGAGTAGAGCGCAGCATCCTCGCAGGGTCGTGAGTTGCAAGTGTAGAAGTGAAAGAGGAGAGCGAAGGCAAGCCGGACTTGGGGTCGAGAACGCGAGAAGACGGCACGCCGACGCTCGCTCGCACCCGCTTCAGCCGACGTCGGGAATGCTCTCACGCCAATCCCCGATTACCAAGCGACTTTACAGAAAAGCCACACAGCTACACACGCCTATCGCAAGGGCGAGAACGGCAACGGCTTCAAGATCTGCGAGTTCATGCTCGAGCACAACTTTGCCGTCCTCGCCACCGTCGAACTCCACTGCTCCTTCTCCCAGCTCTGCGCCCGACGCGCCTTGCGCGCTTCGAGGTCGTCGTACTGCCACATGTGGTGCACTTGGTGCAGGTGGCCGATTTGCCTGGAGAGGAGAGTCAGGACTTCTGCTTCAAGTGCTCGGACCAGACACGGGGAGGCGGACTCACGAGAACCACGCTCCGACGGGGTAGTGGCCAGTCGCGACTCGTGCCTCCAAGCCGACGCGCCTGGCGAGCAGATGCGGGCAAGAAGAGGTCAGGCCGAGCTCGGCGGAGAGGAAAAGCAGCGGGACAGAAGACGCACCAGTGCTGCTCCCACTCGAGCAAGCTGCCGGGGTACAGGTCGTACGTCCGCAGTTCGTAGATCCCTCCTTTCGCTTCTGCCGGCGAGCAGTTCCAGAACCGGAACTCGTTATTGATCTGTGCGTGGGGAGGACAACCACGAGAATGAGCGATTTTCCTCACCGGCAGGCGGGACGCCCCAGTTCGGAGCTAAGCGCTGAGGAGAGCCACCCCGACGCACCTGAGATGTGCGAGACTGGATCAGGGGCAGAATCTCCTTGTTGAAGAATTGGAGGTGGCCCTGTCGGACGGTGAAGGTTTTTGAGTCAGCCAGCGTCCACTTCTAGCGTATCTCGCGCGGGGTTAGTCCGGCCGCAACGAAATCAGCAGCTTATGTGCGCGCGGGAACCCACCTTGCTAGCGCGGATCTCGTACTTGGTCTTTTCAAAGCCGGCGATCCCTTCGTAGCCAAAGATGTGGACAAACGTGTCGACTTCCCCGACGACAATCTCCCAGCTGCCGATCAGGCGCGCGTCAAAGTCGGGCGACTCGTGGATCCCCTTGTAGTAGTCTTCGATCAGTTGCTGGTACTGGACCGCGTGCTGCGGGAGGACTTTGTGCCCTGTGGGGAGTCGAGGTTGGTGGGCGCGGTCAGCGGCGGATTTCGAAACTCCACCCCAACTGCCCGCACGCACTCTGGAACTCGTAGACGTATTTCTGATTGCGAGTGTGCGAACAAGGAGTCAGTCATTTCGTCCCCCGCACCAGCTTGTGTATCGCGACTGGAGACTCCGCAATCGCAAGGCCTGGGGGACCGCTGCATCCTCAAGCCGCGGCTTCTCACTCGCCCGGTGCTGTAGCGTTTCCCCGAGAGAAAAGAGGACACTCGAGACCCGGACTCACATCACGGCCGACCGCGCGCGAGTGCTGGACCCTCGCCTCCTCCTTGAGTTCCTCGGACCCGTGCAAGAAAGCCGAGGCATAGTCCCTAACCGCGTGCGGGATCACCGAGCTGCCAAACGCCCTCGCTCCGCCCAGTCCCGTCGTTGCGGTGGTTCCCGTCGTTGCAGGGCTGTTGGTGCGCAGCGTCGAGGGCGACCCTGAAATGAGCGACGGCCTGAAAGTGGGGGCCGACGACGACGACGCGGGGCTCGTCGCCGGAACGAGCACAGCAGGGACGGCGCGCGGTGTAGCACGAGCGGTAGCTTGGCGCAGAGGTGCAGAAGCGGTAGCAGGGACCCTCATGGCGCTTGTGGTCTTGTGGCGGGAGAGAGATGACGGACGGGAGCGGAAAAAGGTGGAGACGTCTCAGGCTGCTCTCGACTTGGGCGAATTCTGGATGGACATTCGCCACTCCTTGATTCGCCTCTAAAGTGATAGCCCTCTTGAAATACACGCTATGCACAGAACAATTTTCCACACAAGGGAAAGGAGATGAAATGGCGATGTACGCAGCAGCGATTTTCCCCCCGTCTGCTCGGAAGCCTGGGTTGAGCCCGGTGACGGGATATGCCTCCGACGCCTCGAATTCCTTATAGCACGCGGGAAGAGCATATATGAGTATCGGGTAAAGAGCAGGCGGATTCTGAACAAACCGTCATTGGAACGAGCCGCGGTTCCTTGAAGAACGCCACTGTCGACGCTGACGCTCGGAGTGAGACGGGCGGCGAGATGGGACACTCATTAGACTTGCCTGATCGCCAAGATCGTGTGAGGGACTCGCCAGCCGTCCTTTCACCGCTCGCATCAAACGGGTCGAAAGAATCCGACTTGATTCCGGGTTTTCGACCACCGCCGAGTATTACTCTGGGCGGCGAGTCACCCCAGCGCCGGTCACGAGACTTTACTCAATGCCTCACAAACAGAGGTAAGCAACGGAGGGAAAGCGCTCAAGTCTGTGGCGATAGATGGCAAAAGGGAGAGCACGCGTGGCGTCGCCGATCAAGATAGCAGCGCCGTCGCGATCCTCCGAGCCCGAGGATCGACCGCAAGCCAACGACTTCCTCAACAGTCGCACACGCCGGTAGTTGTGCTAGCTTCGAGCTGTCGAATGCTTCAGCCGGGAAGTATCGAGCTCGAGCTGCGGAAGGCGTCCCGCATCGGTCGACGCCTTTTTGGCCTGCGCGGGCGAGGGTTTAGGCGGCGTTCTTTTCTTCGCGACAGCCTTTGAGCACCGTGCCAGCGTGGGTGTTGACGGGAGCGGCCGGTGAGCTTGTGGTACGCCGTCGAGTGTTGAGGCGCAGGAGTTTCGAGACCGGGACGTCAGCTCCGGCAATAGCGCAAGCGTTGAGAGTCGGTTGCTGTCCCGAGTCGACGTCGGTGCGACAGAGTGACGAGAGGTAAGCTGACCATGCACGGGTTGGTATTTACAGGTGTGAAGAGGGGGTACGGCGGTGTCAAAGGTAAATCTTGCTTGTTGATTTTTGGGCGAAACGAGTAAGTTACAAAGTCGCAGCGCTTCGAGTCGATAATCCATCAGGTGGATGATAAGGCAATACCCTTAAGGAGTATCTATAATCGGGCTTAAAAGTTCTGGACCTGTGCGTCATATGTCCGAAAACGACCACGCTCGTCAGTCAAAAGGCAACAGCGTGAGCCAAGACTACCGGCGAGCGTCGTTTCGACAAGAACACGCACCGTCTTGACTCCGCCAACGCTCTCCGGCTCGATGGGCCCTTCGCTGTCGTCCGTCTTGGCGCCAAAGCCGGTGTCTTTCGGGTGGTCCTTGCGCTGCGGAGGAGGGGTGACCATCAGTTGTTTGTTTCTTCGAGGGTCCCTGAACACCAGCTTGGACACAACGGCTCCCCCGCGAGAGGAGCTCTTCGTGAGAGGCTTCAAATGGCAGGGACACTCACCCCGGTGAACGGGTTCAACCCGGCGACGACCCTCGTCCCGGCGACCAAGCTGGACCAATCGAGGTCGGCCCCGCCGTTCGCCATACTCGCGACCAGTCCCCTCTGCGCGGCATCCAAACTCGGCATCGTCGCGCCGACCGAGTGGGCCAACCTGCGCACGTGGGTCGCGTCCTTCAACCCGCCCTTGGTGGTGAAGCCGTGCGAGGCCTCAAAGTCGTTGTTCATGATCTTGGCGCCGTAGCCGAGCATGGAAGGGGCCGGGAGGAACTCTTTGATGAACTCGTAGTAGAGCGACTCGCCGACGCCGGTCTGGCCCGCGAGGGTCATGCACTCGGACAGGACTTCGATCAGGCAGCTGGGGGTTGGCGGTCCTGGGTCAGCGCGCACATGACTCGGTACAACTCCACACCAAGGGCACCCACACGATGGTGCCGTTGCCGATGAGTTTCAGGCTGGCGGCGCGCTCGACGTCGCTGCCGACGTCCAGGATCCTCCTGCCGATGGCCGGGACCAGGTACGGTGCCACTTTCTTCTTGGCAAACACGTCTCCGGACAAGACAAAGACGAGTTTCGCCTCTTCTGCCATCGGTGGAGGGCCAAAGACGGGCGCGCAGAGGTAGACGGCGCCCGGGATCTTGGTCGCTTCGCGTTCGAGTTGACCGCACGTGGTCGGGTACAAGGTCGACGTGTCGATAAAGATGGTCGATTTCCCTTGCTTGCCGCGGATTTTCGCACCCTCGTACAGTTCGGCATAGACGGCCTGGACGGCTTGGTCGTCGGCGAGGCTGGTGACGACGACGTCGCAGCATTCTGCCAGTTGCTTTGCCGAGTCGGCGTGCTGGACCGAGTCGGATTTCGGGGGCAGCTTGGAGCGGGTGCGGTTGAAGAGGAGCAGGGGCGGGTGCTGCTGCTGGGCGGCTGCGAGGTGTTTGGCGAGGTTGTCGGCCATGTGGACGCCCATGTTGCCCTGCGCGAGGTGCTCGGGGTCAGCGCGAGTGTTCCTCCCGAGAAATTGGCGACTTACGAGTCCGAGGAATCCCCACTGCATAGTCTCGAGTTGCGGCATGGCGTAGTGAGCTGTGAAAGTGAAGGGAAAGAGGAAGAGAGAAGGTCGCACGGAGAGTGAGGTCATCGATTTCAACAGATCTCACGCTCCGTCGCCCTACACGCGCTCCGGCTTGCATAGGCGTGACTGTAGTGTCACTCTTGATCTCACCCAGCTACTCCCACCCGGCCCGCCTGCTCTCGTCGCTCCGAGTCGAAGCCGAGGTCCCTCGAGTCTCATCACCGCTTCATCACCGACTGCCAACCTCGCTACAGAATGGCCGCCGATGCGTTCCAAGGCTACCAGCGAGAGTACCTCGCGCTCCGCTCGTCCGTACAGGGGAAACTCGACAATCAGATCCCAGCCCTGAGAGGAGGTGCGTTCGTCTCCTCCCCCACTTCCCGTCCGTCCGCCGCAGACTCACAGCAGTTCTGAACCGCAGAGGAACGCAAAGCGGCCATCAGGAGGGTCAACATGGAACTCGACGAGGTAGACGAGATCGTCAGTCCCGTCCCGCTTCTCCCGTGCGCTCGCCTACCGGCACAGCGGCCGCGCGAGGAAGGAACCGCCCGCTCTGACTCCCATGCGACCACCACCGCAGATCGACCAACTCGAACACGAAGGCAAGGGCAAGGCGAAACTGATGGCCCAAGTCCGCGCGTATCGGCAAGAGGCGAAATCCTGGAAAGCGAAAGCGGTCAGTTCGGCTCTCGCTTCTCCTCCTCCAAGTCGCTCTAGCGTCGCCCTTGTTTCGTTTATGTTCAACGGCGATCGCCGGCGTAGCTGGTTGGGTCGAAACACGCACGAACTGACTCTCCTGAATTCATGCCCCGCATTCCCAGACCTCACTCGGAACCGTGACAGATCGAGATCTCCTCCTTTCCTCCCGACCAACCCACTCTTCCTATCCCGTAGAGGATGAAGAAGACGACGACGACGACACCCTCTCCCACTCTGCCGCCCAACGCGCCCGCCTGCTCCAATCGACCCAAACGCTCGACACGAGTTCGCAGCGGCTCGAAAACTCGCACCGCCTCGCGCTCGAGAACGAACAGATCGGGCAGGAAGTGCTCGGCAGCTTGGTCGGACAGCGGATGCAGTTGCAGAGCGCGAACGAGCACCTCGAGGAGGCCGACGTCAGCATCGGTCGCGCGAGCGGGACCATCAAAAAGATGGTCAGGCTGTGAGTCCATCTTCCTTGCCTTTCGTGTCGTCGTTTCCGCAACCCTGACTCACCCTTTTACCCCCTCCCCCACAGCGCCTACCGACAACGGATCGTCATCGGCGCGTTCGTCCTCGCCTTTGCCGTCCTCATGTTCGTCCTCTCAAAGTCGTTTTTTTTTTTTTAACCGAAACCCGATCACTGACTTTTCACCGGACTTCCACAGCGCTCTCATCCTCTGGCGAAAGCTGCGGTAATGTGGACTTTGCAGGCTGTAGTATCACCGACATGCTGTTCTTCTTTCTGTCAAAGTGTTGTCTTTTCTTCTCGAAATGCTTCGTGACAGAACGCAGCGCGGGAGGCAGACTCGTCATCGTCTATGGAACACGTGTTCAGAGTGCAGAGAAAAAAAGCCAATCTACACAGCGTAATGTGCGGAGTGTACGGGGTACAAGAACCTGCATAGGCCGGTACCTGGCGACCTCTTGCCATCTCTGAGGTGGCGGGACAGATCAAGCGTGGCTCCATTTTTACGCGTCGCTCGAGCTTTGATCTGGGGCAGTCGACCGGGGCCAATTATAATAGACCACGGCGACGATCACGAGCTTTGTGGCACGGACTCGCGAGTATGTCAGCGCACGGTCGCTCTTTCTCGAACCGCTCTGGGTTTTCAGACCCGGATGTGGGTATCACTCACCACAGCGAGTACGCCCAGTGTTATCATGATTTCGGCGCCGTCCCCCGAACACTGGTAAGAGCTCCGGTCCCGTCAGTTCATGCATAGGCTCTTTGCGGGAGCGGCCGTCCCGATTATGAAAGAGCCTACTTGGCAGTCACGCCAACACGATCTCGATTCTGGTTCTCGCAGTCGCGGGTCGGTCGAGGGACTGTAGGGCCGGGCGGGAGGGGTTAGGGGATCGCTGCCGGCCGAGGGGTGCGGTTCCAGCGGCGGTGGCGGCCCTCGTCGTGTGTCTCCCAAGAGCTCTTCTTCATCCGATCCCGACGAGTGCGGGTGACGACGAGAAACTCGGGGACGACGGGAAGAAGGACGAGGTTAACGGGTTGGCCCCGGAGCCGGCAACGAGGTGGCGTCGCCACCCTGGTGGAACGAAGGTTCTTCGCCGTCAAAGACAGTCGAGCCCGAAAGTGAGCTGGACCGCCTCTGAGCTTGTGCTCCGGGAGGAAGCTCTTGCATTTCGAAGTCAGTATAATTTTCATGTCCAGTCGGGGGTGGGTTATGATGACTATGGTTATGGCTGGGGGTATACTCCCGGCGAAGGCGTGGGCGGTCTTCTGACTCGGACGAGCTCAACGAGGAGCTTCTCACGCGGGCACGGCGGGTGGAACGGCTGCCCGACATGACTGTTACTCGGAACCCTTGGGGCTGGCAGTAACAAGGTGGTAAAGAGTAAGGCGGAAGGCGAAAGGGAGGGAGGGTTCAGCGCTCAGCTGGTCAGACCGCGAAGAGGAGCAACTCCGCGGACAAGCCGGTTCTCGCGAGGACCCAGCTCATGGAAGTCTAGCCTCGCACATCAGTCAATTCTCCTCCCCTTCCCTTTGTCAATGCAAGGTAGGTCCTGCTTTCGAGCACAAGCACGTGTGGAACACGAGTGTGTCGCAGCGAGCCGTGGGCTGAGAAGGTCGTTTGCGGAATATGAAAACCTCTCGCTCAGCCTCGGTGCCTGTCACCACAGAGAGCTTTCCTGGGATCTGCCAAGGACCATAGCTGGAGGTGCAGAGTGCAACAAACCACCCACGAGGAGGCCCATGTCATTATCGGCTGCGTGAGTGGGAGCACAAAGGAGCCAATGGGGCTGTGCTGGGCCGGTGCCTCGTCCTGCGCCTCAAGCGAGCTCGACCCATTCTAAGTCTCGCTCCCTTTCCTCTCTTCTT
>JAMALC010000266.1:0-18637 GCA_023628275.1 Rhodotorula sp. M30-05A-2 | reverse complement strand
GACGAGGTAGTCAAGCTCTTTGGCGCGACTTCGGATCCCGAGATCATCGAAAGTTCAAACCTCGCAAAGGACTACGATGCCATCAAGCGGCGGAACGCTCGCGGTGAAGGCCGAGCTCATTTCGCTTCGGCGATTGGAGCGGTGCGTCCTATCCTTGCCAAAGAGGTGTTATTTCTCAGCTGTGGTGACTGACTGGCCGCATCACTTGATGAACGAACGTGCAGGAACGCTTGATTCAAATGCTCTTCGGAGGAGCTGGGATTCCGCTCGGCATCGGCGGAGAGGCGGACGATGACGAGAACGAAGGTGACGATGAGGTCGGCGCTGGCGAGGAGGGCGGCGGCGGCGGAGAAGCGACAGGCGGTCGACAGCAGCGAAGGCAGCCACGCCCCCGCGTCCGCATCGTCACTTCAGGAGAAGACGGGAACGAAACGGCGCAGGAGTGCCTCTTGATGTGATGTTGACTGCTATTTCGTATCTTCTGTGTATAGCCATCCCTTTCGCTTTGTTCCTTGCCACACTTCGCAATCATTTGACCTCCCCTTTGAGCACGAGATGGAGGGGAGAAAAAAAGCCAGATATGCGAAAGACAGGCGATGAATATGCTACAAGCGAGTGTGGAAAGTGGTGCGAGGTCTTTATGAGTGCGACATAAGTTCGAGACCTGGCGGGCGGGGTGCAGAAAGCGGGGTATGCGGCCGCTCTCACGCGTACGGGTTGCACGCAGTCATACGGATGACCGGTGGCGAGCGACTGCAGTCGGCCTACGCAGGTTTACGAGGTGAGTCAGCTTGCTGAGGTCTTTAGAAAGGCCATGATGCACGCCAAGACGCACCGAAATGACGACAGGCACGCGCTGCAGGACCTGAACGGTCTGCGAGCAGTGTCCGTTCTCGCTCGAGAGGCCTTCGAACGTGAGAGCAGTGCGCTGCAGGTACAAGCCGAGTCAGCATCAGGCTGCACCGACGCTCGTGAAAGAGGAACGTGACTCACGTCGCGCGACTTGCGGTGCTGCTCGGTGTCCAGCACGCGCTTGGCAGCACTCTTCGGTCCATTCTCCTCCTCGACGTCGTCGTCTTCGAAGAGGGCACTCTCTGCTTCGCCCTTGCCGTTGTCCGCCTCCATGAGCTTGGCGTGGTGCTGAGCGGTAGCCCGGAGGCGTTTGAGATGCTCGTCCTCGCCGGTCTCTGTGAGGTAGGCCAAGACGTCGACGCCACGCTTCCAGAAGATCTGCAGAGCGTTCTCGCGCTCGTCATAGACGGTGCTCTGCGGGCGAACAAAGAGAATGGTACGTTAGAGAGCAGTCTCCACTTGAAAAATCCATCCGGAACAGGGACTCGCCTCCGTCGGGATCTGGTCCATGTGGACCCGCTTCTCGACGCCAAACTCGCTGACGAGGACGTCGAAAGCCTGGTCGAGGACTCCGATGACGGTCCCGTACCGGATGACGGGGCCGTATCGCTTCGTCAGATCCTCGATCAGGATGCAGAGGAACAGGTGCTGCGACTGCTCCTGGGCGAGACGAGCAGCATCCTTCTTCGTGTTGCAGGTCGCGGCGACCTTGGAGATCGTCTCGGTGTCGAGCGAGAAGCGCGGTTCCGAGATGATGCCGCTCGCATTGCCGGTCTGGCTCTGCAAGACGGCTTCGAGCTGACGGTGAACGAGAACATCGGCGTAACGACGGATCGGCGAGGTAAAGTGCGTGTAGAGAGGGACGTTGAGCGCATAGTGACCGTATCGCGAGATGTCGAGGGTGCCCGTGCAGAAGTACTTGGCGCGGTGCATCGCGCGAGTGCTCAAGTGCTGCAGCGTCAACCGCTCGGCCGGGTCCTTCACGTCCACGATCGACTTCATGAGCGAGCCGGACGAACTGCCGTCGAGGTCGACGCCGATCTTCTTCATGCGAGTGACGAACGCCTCGAGTCGGCGGTCGATCGGCGCCTCGTGGCGACGGAGAAGGGCCTGATCCGGCAGGCCCGACGCGATCTTGCCCGCGACGGCGATGTTGGCCATGAGCATGAACTCCTCGATGAGCTCGTTCGCCTCCTTGCGCTCGTATTCGTGTGCGTCGACCGGAAGGCCGAACTCGTCAAGTCGGAACGAGACCTTGACGTTGTCGATGCGCAGAGCGCCGCCATCGAAACGGCGGGCACGCAGTTGCTTGGCGAGCGCGGCGAGCATCTTGACGTCGTCTTCAACGCCCTTGGCAAGCTCTGCGTCGTCCACCTTGCCCGCTGGCAAAGCACCATTGTCGATGACTGCTTGCGCGTCCGAGTAGGCGAGCTTTACCTTTGAGCTGCGCCGCGGAAGCGAGGTGTGGGTCAGCGCCTCGTTCCTCCCGACCGTTCACAATCTCAGCCAGGAACCTACTTTATGACGGTCTTGCCGAACCAGGTCGAAATCACTTGGCCTTCCGGTGTGAGCGTAAAGATGACCGAGAACGTGAGCTTGTCCGCGCCGGCGTTGAGCGAGCACAGCTCTTCGGACAAGGTCGGCGGGAGCATCGGAACCGCACGCTGGACCAGGTAGACGGTGGTGGCGCGCTTCCGCGCTTCGCGGTCGAGTGCAGTATTCGGCTGTTCCGCAAGAGAGCCAAGTCAAAAAATGAAGGGAGCTCGTGACGGAAGTGGGGGCGATAAGCTCACCTTGACAAAGTGTGAGACGTCGGCGATGTGGACGCCGACTTCGTACGTGCCATCTTCGTTCTTGATGACGTGAAGTGCATCGTCGAGGTCCTTGGCCGTCTCGGGGTCGATGGTGAAGACGCGGTGCTGACGCAGGTCGCGGCGAATGTCGGGCTGGATTTCCCGCTCGGGGATCGACCACGGCACGGACGGCAAGCACTTGTTGACGGCTTCGGAAAAGTCTTCGGCTGAGAAGTTGCAGTCTTTCAAGAGCGCACTCGTCTCGGTCTCGATGTCGCCGATCGCGCCGAGTTCTTCGACGAGCTGCCCGAACGGGTGGAGCGACGTGATCGGCCAGCGCTTGATGCAGGCGACAAAGAGCCGGTCGGCGTATCGCTCCGAGTGGGTGACAAAGTCGGCGGGGGCCTGATCCGTCGGGATCGCGATCAGGGGGACGCGCTTGTCGGTCGGGCGGAACCAAATGATCTTTGGCGCTTGTTGCTGCTGCTGCTGGTGACCGTTGCGGTCTCCTCCGCCGCCGCGGAGGTCGACACCTTCGCGCTCGCGCCGTTCGGCGTCCTGCTTCTGCTGCGTCGCCGCCGACGAGGGACGGAGCACGCCGAGCGTACCGCTGAAGAGCTGACCGGGCGCGCGCTCGAGCACGGCGACGACGTGACCGGCGTACTGCGGCTTTTGCTCGTCCGTGACTTCCTCGTCTTCAAAGAGGAGCAAACCCTGACCTTCGACCTCGACGTCGTCCTTCTTCTTGTCCTGCTTGCGGAGGTCGCGCGTCGCCTTGGGGTCGAACGAAGCCATCTCTTCCTTCTTGCGCTTCTTTTCCTCCTTGTCCTTTTTGGTCCCCCACACGTCGTCGACTTCGAGCAACTCGACGGCGACGACATCGCCTTCGAGCGCGCGGTTGCGGTCCTTGGATCCGCAGATGTAGATGTCGGCATCGAGCGCGTCACTGGCGACGTAGGCGTCGGACCGGTTCCGCTTGTTGACCCGCAGAGTCCCGACGACGAGTTGTCCGGCAGCGAGCAAGGGAGGGATACTCGCCTGCGGGAGGTAAGGCGCGAACAACGTCTTGCGCATCTGGTTCTGATTCCCACCGCCACCACCACCATTCGGACCGCCGCCCATTCCGGGTTGGGGGATCCCGCCTCCGTAACCCGCCATCGCGAGTTGACCCGGTCCGCCCTGACCGCCCGGACCGATCGCCGACATCCCGAACGAAGGGACGCGTCCGTGTCCGGCCGAGGCGCGGTAGGCCCCGAGCGCCTGCAAGTGCGCCGACGCCTCAGCGAGGTTGGCACTGCCGGCTTGGTGGAGAGTTTGTTGCCACCCTCCGAGGGATGACATGCTCCCGCTCGTGCGGCGCTGGTGGCCCAGCGTCCGACCCGTCGAAGGGCTGTCGTTGTTGTTCGTGGCTCCGTAGAAGCCGCCTTCGTCTTCCACGAACCGGCCCTGCTGTTGGCCAAAGTTGTACATCGGAGACGCTTGCTGCTGTTGTTGCTGCTGGTTGGCAGTCGGTCCGCGCGGCGGGAACTGGAACCCGCTTCCCAGGCCGTTGGCGGCGGGACCACCAGAGGTCTGCACCGAGTGACGCCTGCCGTGTCCGAGCGGGACTCCACCAGAGAGAGCGGCCCCGGCCGACGACGACTGCGAAGCCTGCTTCTGGTGTCCGAACGGCGAGCCACCGCCGCCGCCAGTTGACGCCGCGGCAGCGGGGATCCCGAAGGAGCCCATCGCTCCCGTCGGTTGTTGCTGCGCCCCCGTGGACGACGAGAGTCGACGGTGGTGCGTCTGCTGCGTCGGAAGGAGGGGGGCTTGCGAGACCGGAGGCGGAAGGGAAGCGGCTTGGGACGTGTGCGCGACGAGGGAAGCTTGCATGTCGCCGAACCGGGCCATCAAGCTCTCTTGCTGCAAGCGCAAGTTCTCGAGCTGTTGCTGGATCGCGAGTTGCTCGGCGAGCAGTTCCGTCGTGCCGGCGCCGCCGACGGCCGGGATCTGTGGGATGGGCGGAACGGCCTGAGGCGGCGGCGGCGGCGGCGGCGGGAAGACAAAGTTGCGCTGAGAGGGGTAGAGCTGCTGCTGCTGCTGGTGTTGGAAACTCCCGTTCGTCGCGCTGGCGGGCATGCCGGTCATGAGATCGAAGCGCGAAGCCGTCGGCGTGACGAGGCCTTCGTCGATCATGTCGTGGATCGGACCGAGCGAGTTGGGGTTAAACCCGCCCGCGGCGGGGTTCAAGCTCGTCGGCGGCAAGTTGGACGGAGGGGCTCCCGTGACCGAGATTCCAACGCCTCCTCCGCCCGACGACGAGCCGAACGAGCCAGTCTTGCGGTGTTGGTGCTGCTGACCTTGACGGGCGCCGGCAGTTCCTCCGATTGCGGGCGGTTGATCGCGCGTCTGTGTCGGCGACGAGCGACGCTGCTGCTGCTGGCCGCTCTGACCTCCGCTCGAACTGCCGCGACGGTTGTGACCTGCTCCTCCGCCGTTGTTGCCACTCGCCGGTCCGGTGCTGCGGCTCGACTTGCGCGAGTGCTGTCCCTGTCCCGATTGCTGCTGAGAAGGCTTGCGTTCATTGTTGGGCGACGCGGCGCGGTTGTTGGTCGATCCGCGGCGCTGGTGTTGCTGTCCGCCGCCATTGGCGCCTCCCCCTCCTCCTCCACGAGAGCGATTCCTCGACGGAGACTGCGAGCGGGCCGCGGGCTTGGACTTGTTGGTGGCTGCTGCCAAAGAAGAGTCGGTACTGGTAGCGGTGGGATTGCCGTCTGGCGGCGGCGATGCTGGATTCGCCATCTGATTGTGCGACAACGGTTCCGAGGCGGTGCGAGCGAGTGATTGCTCGTTTGCTCCTCAGGCGACGTGGGCGTGGAGCGAGATGTATCGAGGTTTTTTTGTGAGGGTACAGACTCGACTGCGCGGTCTCTACAGCGCCGATGTCGAGTGAAAACGAGGAGCGGAGAAGGAACGAGACGTGTCGTCGAGTCGGGAGGTTGCAGAAACAGCGAGCGCGGCACCAGACGAGTCGGGGAGTGCGAGGATGCAGACAGAGTAGTACTTGGATCAGCCTGTGCAGTCACTCGCACGCTCCGCCCCTGCGATGAGGGCGAGAGTCGAAGGGCACACAAAGGGGCGCAAAGTGACGTACCTCGTCAATCGGACGCGTCTCTCGAGCGCTGCGGTGCGGGTGGCGTGTAGGAGAAGGCGAACTCGTGCACCGAGTCGCTGTACTTTTCTGCTCACCTTCCGCTATAAAGACAGCGGGTGGTTGTGGCGAAGACGAAGCGAGGTGACTTCGTGCTTCGCTCCTTCTCTCGAGCGACAATGCACGTCCTTGCACGCGCTCTCTCTGTTCCGATGCAAACAGGGACGGATTCAAAGCTACTGGCCACAGAGCTCGACGCTGCTTGTGCTCCGGCATAGTGATGGCGCGCCTCTTCGACACCGCTTCTCAACACCGCTCGGTTCCCCGCTTGGTTCGCTCCCCGACCTGCTAGACTGTGCTGATCTCTACCCGACACGGGCGACATCTCATCCACCGCGACAGCGCAGCAACACTGCTCCGCCGTCCAGCGCTTGTAAGCGGCGACGACTCGAGTGGCGACGCTTTGTCCGCGATCTGCTCAGAGTCATCCCTACCTGGGAACCACTACCTTTGCGGGACTCTCGATCGACAGCTTGATACGCTGGGTGCGCTCAACATCATCCCCGTGCTTCGCTGCCTCAATCCAAGCGGTGTCGGCGCGCTTCTGCCGACCGCGCCGCGGCGTTCACGGCCGCTCCTTCAATCTGCTAGCGATTCTATCCCGGGACCGTTCACACGCCACGCGCGACTCGATCGAGAGGCATCGCTGTTCTTCTTTCCAGACTACGTGCCGCACGTCGAGTTGGGCGACGCGTCGCTGCACAGAGCGCAGCTCTTTCACGGCGCGTCCCTTCCTCAGTTCCGCGGAGTCCGCGGTACCGGCGACTTGCCCGAGGTCGACGGCAAGCCGATGAGACGGCAACCCGTTGTTCGAAGTCGGAACGAGTGTTCCGGCTTTGCGTCGAGCTCTCTCACCCCTTGCTCTGGAACGCTTCACGGTCCAACTCCTCGACGACATTGCTGGTCCTGTTGCTTGTTGCTCCGCCCCCCCGACCGCCTTCGACAGCGCCCGTGTGAGAGAGCCGGCCCACAAGCTTTCCCCCGCGACTTCACGTGCCGTTCTCGCCTCTCGCAAGTTTTCGCCCTTCAAGATCATGTCGTCGTTTCCTCCGGCGTCTACGCCTGCTCCGGCACCTCGACAGGTGTATGGGATCACACCCGCACGGTCAGAAACGACCCATGTATTTGGGTCGGAACCGTCGACGAGGGCCAACTCGCCGGCGCCGCCGTCGTCACCGATCATGCGCCGGTCCAGCCCGACTTCGAGTTGCAACCTCTCCCTGTCGGGGGCGACTCCGGTCCCTTCCCGGCCTCTTTCGATGATCGACTCGTTCGAGTCGCTCGAGGGTCCGACGCGCGTAGGAAGTCCAGAAGGGTCGGTCTTTGAGGGCAAGGAAAAAGAGCGAGGCGCGTTCGATAAACTCGGCGACGAGGTGGACCAACTCGAGCGCTGCGGAGGCGGCGGCGGAGACGAAGAAAAGGGACTTGGAGGAGCAGGAGCAGTGACGACCGAGACGACGCCGTCCGAGGTTGTGCAGGACAATTTCCCGGAAGGAGGAACGCGAGCCTACCTGGCTTTGCTAGGATCGACGCTCGTCCTGCTTTGCACATTCGGGTTATCGAACTCGTATGGTGTATTCCTGCAGCACTACAAGCAACACCAGCTCAAGAACTACACCAACTCTGACATCTCCTGGATCGGCAGCCTGTGAGTGAACCGCGTCAAGAGACGTGGAGAACAGCGTCCTGACTTTTTTTTTCTCGACAGCCACCTCTTCCTAACGTTCTCGTCGGCCTTCTATTCCGGCATCCTGTTCGACAAGGGCTGGTTCCGGTACCAACTCGCAATCGGGTCCGTCGGCTGGCTCGTCGGCATCTTTACGCTCTCGTTCGCCAAGACGTACTGGCAGATCCTCCTCGCTCAGAGCGTCTGCATGGGCCTCAGCCTCGGGCTCATGTTCTCGCCGTGCCTTTCGATCTTGGGCACCTACTTCCGTCGGAAACGCGCGTTTGTGGTCGGCGTCGCGGCGAGCGGGACAGCCGTCGGAGCCGTCATCTTTCCCGTACTCCTCGGCCAGCTGTTTGAGAAGCGAGGGTTCCCGACCGCCATTCGCGCCGCCGGGTTCCTCATGCTGGCCCTCCTGGTCGTCGCCAACTTGACGATCCGGCCTCGCAAAATTCCCGCCCGCTCGGCGACCGACATCGACTCCGTCCCGAAACCGCCACTCAAGACGGTCCTGCTCCGGATCGTGCGCGATCCGGCAGCCTGGATCGTCATGCTCGGCGTGTTTGGCGTCTACACCTCGTGTTTCATTCCCCTCTTTTATGTTGTATCCTTCGCCCGGCAATACTCGTCCAACGCCGCCCTCGCGACCTACTCGCTCTCGATCATCAACGCCCTCGCCTTCTTCTCCCGGATCGGGTCAGGGCTCATTGCCGACCGATGCGGCGTCTTCAACACGGCGATCCCGCTCGCGACCGCTGTCGGAGTCCTCACCTTTGGTATGATCGGAGCGACGAGCACGGCCGGCCTCGCCATCTTTATGGTCCTCTTCGGGATCGCCCAGGGAGGGTGGATCTCGGTCAGTGCTGCGCTCTTCATGTCGTTGACCAACGACGTGAACGAACTAGGGTGAGTCTCTGGTGCCCCTCCTCCGCCTTTGACAAAGTCTGGCTTCGAACGCGAGGGAACCCGAGGCTGACGTTTCTCGTCGCACACTCTGCTTTGCCATAGCCTACGATCCGGTATCGGCTTCTTCTTTGTGGCCCTCGCCACTCTCATCGGTTCGCCTATCGCAGGCGCCCTCCTCGTCGCGACCAACGGCAGCTATGTGGCCGCACTCTGCTTCGGCGGCAGCATGGCCGTGGTCGGCGTCGTCCTCCTCTGCTTCGGCCGGCGGTACCAGGTCCGAAGGAAATCCTCCCAGCGTGTCTAGACTTCTTTGTTTTTATCTCTACGCATCTAGACCAGGATTTTTATATCCCCTTTGCTCGAGTAGACCTAGATATCTCGCATGTTCCTCCCCTCGCAGTTTTGTGCCATTGTTGTTCTGATTAGCCCTTGTCTTTAGTCGTTCATGCATTTACATCATTGCATATCATAGCGTTCCTGAAATTCCGACAGAGAGAGAAACAACTTGCTTCGTCCGAGCCACTTGACTCCGATGCGGGCAACGCTGCAGTGGGCGCAGGACGTTCCGGCCGACGAAGAAAACGTTGTCTCTACATCTTCCGCTTGTTCTCGCTTCAGGTTGCTTCTGTCCAGAGAGCCTGACTGGATACGTTGCCCTAGTGTACCGGTCTGCCCCCGCCGAAAGGCACGATCCGGCCGATGGACGGCGACGCTCGTGGTGGCGCTTCTCGACTTGACATTCACGCCTTGCTCATGTACACATCCGCCTTCTGCGCCGGACAATCGAGACGGCGCCGGGCGAGATCGTGCAGGACGATTTCCCGGAAGGAGGAACGCGAGCCTACCTGGCTTTACTCGGATCGACGCTCGTCCTCCTCTGTACATTTGGTCTTTCGATCGTACGGCGTGTGGCTGCAGCACTACAAGCAGCACCAGCTCAAGGACTATACCAACTCAGACATTTCCTGGACCGGCAGCCTGTGAGTGAATCTCGTCAAGAGACGTGGAGAACAGCGTCTTGACTCTTTTTTTTTTCGACAGCCACCTCTTCCTGACGTTCTCGTCGGCCTTCTACTCCGGTATCTTGTTCGACAAGGGCTGGTTCGGGTACCAACTAGCGATCGGGTCCGTCGGCTGGCTCGTCGGCATCTCTACACTCTCGTTCGCCAAGACGTACTGGCAGATCCTCCTCGCTCAGAGCGTCTGCATGGGCCTCAGTTTAGGGCTCATGTTCTCGCCATGCCTGTCGATCTTGGGCACCTACTTCTGTTGGAAACGCGCGGCTGTCGTGGGCGTCGCGGCGAGCGGGACCGCCAGCTGGACCGTTCGTTGTTCCGGCTCTGCTCGGACGAGATTTCGGGTTCCACCCACGGCAGAGACTGCAGGCTTCGCACGACCGTGGCATGTGATCAGAGGATTTGCCCCGGTGATCGTCCGAGGAGCTTGGCGATGACGCTGGCAGAGCAAGAGTCAAGTGCGCCGCTGACAAGCCCTGGAACGCGTCAGAGCATGGAAGGGTCGCAGCAGCGATGGTGGCGACGCCGTCCACGCCTATGGGACGTCGCTTGCATCCCTGGTGGCCATAAGAGAGATGCCCTAACCGATCGAAGCGGGGTCGAACAACTTGAAGCGGTGGTCGAGCGCTTGTCAGTGCATGGCCTCTTCGTCCGGAGCAGCAGCTGGGGTGGTCCATCTAGCCAGTGGGTTTTCTTTGGGTTCGGACTGTATGCGTACGTTTGGTAGCAAGTCTCGGGGACTCGGAGCGGGCGGAGGACAGGACGGGAAGCAGGTGCCGATGAGGCTGAGAACGGTTAGCCGAGAGAGCCAGAGGGAGGGGCTCGCGGTCAAGCCAAATAGCAAGCAAGCGGCGCGTTCTCGACCAGGGATGGTCAGCAGCGTTCTGATGGAAGCATTGCTGTAATGGGCCCTGCGATAGGGAGAAGTAAAAGGCAAGCCGAGATTCGACGAGTTTGCCTCTTGCAAAGGGGCTGCGCCACCTTGGCTTCCCATCTCTCTCTCCTCTGTCACATAGACTTGTACCGAGATGCTGTCCCTCGTCTCTTCATCTCGCGTAAGCCCGCCGGGTCCCTTCCTTTGCCCGGTCTCGGCGCTGACTTTCGAGTCGAGATTGGCAGACTCTGGCACGGACGACGGCGACTCGCTCGGTCGTCGGTTCGTGGGTCGCCCAGCGCGGGTTGGCCACCGCCCAGGACCCGTACGACCTGGTCGTCATCGGCGGAGGTGAGCCCTGTCGCTTCGACTCGCGAGAATGGCTTCTCTCTCTCGGAGGCGATGCGAACTTTGGCGGAGCAGGTCGGACGGACGCTGCAGCGCGACAGAGCCCAGAGGAAACGGCGTACAGTCGGAATGCATGCTGACTAGACTCGTATGCGTACTTGTCTCTCTCGCGCCACTTGATCGATGCCGCCCTCGTTCCCTGCAATAACCCCAACCCGGCTTACCGCATCACCAACTCCAAACTCGCTCCCGACACTCTGGGCGGCATTGTCACTCAATCAACGGCTACCATATCTGCTGCGTGGCTTTCTTTTCCACCGCCCGTCGGATGACCAGGTCCCGGTGGATACGTTGCCGCGATCAAGGCCGCTCAACTTGGCCTCAAGGCGGGTCTCCCTTCCGGTCTACTTGCGCTTCGACAGAGACCAGATCGTGCTGACGACGCGACAAGCGGCCCACACAGACCGCATGCGTCGAGAAGCGCGGCTCGCTCGGTGGCACGTGCCTCAACGTCGGCTGCATCCCGTCCAAGGCTATGCTCAACAACTCGCAAATCTACCACTCGGCCCTCCACGACACCAAGGCGCGCGGCATTGACAGTCAGTGCCGTCCTACTCGGCATCACTTGAGGGGCTGGAAGTAGCTGACGAATCCACCTCTGCAGTCCCGGAGGTCAAGCTGAACTTGCCCGTCATGCTCAAGGCCAAGGACAAATCGGTCAAGGGTCTCACGTCGGGAGTCGAATACCTGTTCAAGAAGAACAAGGTCGACTACATCAAGGGCACCGCCTCGTTCGCCTCGTCGACTCAGCTCGACGTCGCCCTCCTCGACGGCGGCAACACCCAGGTCGAGGCCAAGAACATTCTCATCGCGACCGGATCCGAAGTGACTCCGTTCCCGGGTATCGAGATTGACGAGAAGCAGATCGTCTCGTCGACCGGCGCGCTCGACTTGCAGCAAGTGCCCGAGAAGATGGTCGTGATCGGAGCCGGCGTCATCGGCCTCGAACTCGGTTCGGTCTGGTCCCGCCTCGGCGCCAACGTCGAGGTGGTCGAGTTCCTCGGCGCGATCGGAGGCGCCGGCATGGACGCAGAGGTGTCGAAGAACTTCCAGAAGATCTTGTCCAAGCAGGGGCTCAAGTTCAACCTCAACACCAAGGTCCTGGGCGCGAGCAAGAAGGACGGCAAGGTTCACCTCGAGGTCGAGGGTGCCAAGAACGGCAAGAAGTCGACCGTGAGTCGCCGGCCCGTTCTGAGAAGACTTTCATTCGTTCCCAAGTCTGGTCGGCGGTCGGGAAAAGAGACTGACCTCGATGAAAACGCCCGCACACGCCATCAACAGATCGAGGCCGACGTTGTCCTCGTCGCGATCGGTCGTCGTCCTTACACCGAGGGCCTCAACCTCGACAAGATCGGCGTCGAAGTCGACAACCGCGGCCGGATCGTGATCGACTCGCAGTTCAACACGTCGGTCCCGAACGTCAAGTGCATCGGAGACGTCACCTTTGGTCCCATGCTGGCCCACAAGGCTGAGGAGGAGGGTATCGCCGCTGTCGAGTACATCCACAGCGGTTACGGCCACGTCGCTTACAACGTCAGTCGGGAGGAAGGAACCGCTTTCACTCCCCGGATCGATTTACTTCGATAGGGAGACTGATATTCACCTTTTGCTCCGGCTGCAGGTCATTCCGAGTGTCGTCTACACCCACCCGGGTACGCTCGATTCCCCATTTCTTGGCGGAATCCGCCCAGCACGCGCGGTGGATGCAAACGTGCTGACTTGCGTGCTCTTCCTTCACTTTCCCGTACACTAAAAAATGTCACACGATCGATACAGAGGTCGCATGGGTTGGTAAGACCGAGGAGGACTGCAAGGCTGAGGGTATCGAGTACAAGGTCGGCAACTTCCCGATGGTCGCCAACTCGCGTGCCAAGACCAACAACGAGACCGGTGCGCTGCCTTTCTACACCGACAGTTTTGCGGGAGAGCTTTCTTCCTTGGTGGATACCCCGAAAGGGTATCCTGGGGGAAGCTTTTCTTCGCGAAACGGTCGCTGACTGTTCCGGCGCACTGCCCACCTTTCAAACAGATGGTTTCGTCAAGGTCATCGCTGAGAAGAACACCGACAAGATTCTCGGTTGCCACATCATCAGCAACGTCGCTGGTGAGATCCTGGCAGAGGCGTGAGTACCGAATTCACCGTTCTTTTTTCACGCGTCTGTCCGCGGAGGCTCACTCGTGATTTGATTTCTGCGCGCCTCCACAGTGCGTTGGCGATGGAGTACGGCGCATCAGCGGAGGATGTTGCGTGAGTTGCGAGGAACCGTCTGGTACTCGACGTCTTTAACGAGACAAATTTGCTGATGACGCCCACTCCGCCCTTTTTCGCATCGTGTCCAGCCGCACTTGCCACGTAAGTCTCGTCTTCTTCAGGACTTCTTCAGCCATGCACTCAGTACTAATCCCTGAAACCCCGTCTGCAGGCACACCCGACAGTGTCCGAGGCGGTCAAGGAGGCTTTCCTCATGGCTTCGTCGGGCAAGGCGATCAACGCCTAAATGTAGAGAGACGGCCAGGCCGGGTCGGCTCCAGCTTTTCCCCGGCGTATGGTCACAGCCCACCGTAATGCGAAGTGTTTTCTTGTTCCTGTCTTCCCCTCTCGCTGTCTATGCGCCCCTCCCGCCTTTCTTGCTTGCCCTGCAATGGGGAGATTCGATTGCTCTGACCTTTTCAAAAACGCGACGAAGATTCGCGCCGAATCACATAGTAGGTCGCAGCCGCTAGGGATAGACTTGCTGACAGCCGCAGATTCAAGATGGGGCGCACGGACCTTGGATGGGTCGCGACGCGCTGATGAAGGACGCGCCAATTCGACCGCGACTTTTCCCCGTCTCCCTCGCACGCCGGCTCTCGCCGACAAGATGGGCGGTGCCGAGCGCGATCGGCAGCTGACGCTGCACCCCTTCTTCCTCGCGAACGCGCGACCAGGCGAGGAAGGGCGGGATTTGCAAGTCGCCGCGTTGCTCGTCGACGATGGTGAGTCTCGCTCCTTCGGGCCAGCGTGAAGGGTGGTCTAGCTGATGTTGTCCTCGTACAGTCACAGTCACAAAGGACGCCCGAGCGCCTCCTGTCGCCGTCGATCGTCTCTCGACGCTTCCGAACGAGCTTCTCGTGATGGTGCGCCTCTCTCCCCCTCGAACTCCCTCGGTATAGAGCTTGGAACTCATACATGTTTTGCGACCTTCCGCAGATTTTCAGTCAGATGGAGCCCAGCTCGCTACTCCAAGCTTCCAGAGTCTCGAAGCTCTTTCGCCGCATGCTGTGCTCGAGAAGCGCGGAAAAGATCTGGCGTCGTGCGAGGCTTCGGGAGGGTTGGGAGGATCTGGAGGTGGAGGGCTGGAACGAGATCCAGTATACAAAGTTCATCGACGGGAGGGAATGCCAGGTACGTCCACTCCCCGGGTGTGAGATCGCAAGTGGCAATGCATCCTAAGCGTGTTCACCTTCCTGTTCCGTCAGATCTGCGGCGAAGTCGCCTCAAGCGGACTACGCATCAAGCGTCGTATGGCGCTGCGTGCTTACGTATGTGAAGATTGCAACCTGATCCTGTGAGTTGGTGTAAGGTGCTTTCCCTTCCCGACGGGGTCTGACGAACACAAGGGATTTAGGCATATGGACGATTGCTGTGACGACTATCCATACCTTCACTCGGACTCTTTTGCTTGTGTGCCATTTGATTGTAAGTACAACGGGAAGATGTTGCTGCTGCATCCAAGCTGCATCCATTCACCGGCGTCCGGCGCCACCTAAAGTCAGAAACTGACTTCCATGCAAACATCCTGTTTCCAGCCGAAACCGGTGAGCGATGTGCTTGGCTTCGGTCCAATCTCCATCGCGGTGATCTGGCCTCTGTAGCGCTGATCCGACAACACCACGCAGAAGAAGTTTTCATCCCAGACCTTCTCGAGCAGTCAGGCCGGCTCTGCCAAATCCACGCGAAAGCTTTACGCGACAATGAAGACTTCACGTGGTCACTTCAAGACTACGAAGATGATCGGAACCCATACCTGCAGATGGTGAAGAGAGATGCGGATCGGCACGCGGACGTATGCAAACGAAGCGACGAGGTACTCCGCCGCGCGACTTTGAGGAGGTAGTAAAGCGCATCCGTCTCTCCGTTGGCTCGTTCGTCGAAACTGACTCTGTTCCTCTACAGCTGCGTCGAACAGCTCGCGGGGCTCGGTTATCTGCCGGAAGAGTATGTGGAACCTCCCTCGAGCCGCTTCATTGCCCGTTCGAGGAGATTGACAACGCTCCGCAGCTACGCCTTTCTCGACAACGATAAATGGTGGTGTCGGTGCTCCGTCGCGCTTGACAACGAGGACCCTATCGCTGAAGAAGCCCTCCAGGAGGAGATGAGCCGCAGAGACGGCTTCAACGAGGAAGCGGTCGGTGACGAAGAGTTCGATGATTTGCTGCGCATCGCGCGGGCGGGGCACATCGACTGCCTGCGATTCCCGACCGTGTTCAGGCGTTACTGGAAGGTTGATGAACACGGGTATGATTCAGACGAGGGCCAAGACGAGGACGATGTACCTGAAGCAGGTGAGCAGCGGAACGGCGCTCACCGACAAGCCTACATGGCGTGCTGACCTTGCTCTTCTGGTTTAACAGAATGGTGTGATCTTGCAGACTTGTACGTCAAGTTGAGCCAGAGAAACAAGGAGCAGCGATTGCGCCCGGCCCGGGAGGCAGCTCGTCTAGCTCGTCGGCAAAAGCGTCGGCAGAAACTTCGACGCCTGTTCAAGCGAACCAAACAGCGGGTGACGCAACGCCAGACCTCGCACTTCTTCTCGTTCTCGTACTTCTGCGTCGGCTTAAAGTCGATCGAGCGTCTCTGGCTGCCCGATGCCGCTGCCGCCAAACCCGCCCTCTCGCCCGTCATCGAGCGTTTCCTCGTCAAGGACGCTTGCGACAAGGCTCACGAGGAGAAGGTCCGCCTCTTTCTCCGGATCGCGCGCGTTCTACTCGAAGATGGCGGAGCGGGTGCAGCAGCGCTTCCGGAATCGGTCACCTCGATGCTCGAGCACGTCGATTCGCAGATTCAAGACTCGAAGCAGACCGACGTCTTCCGGTCCTACTGCCTCGGCATCCTCGGCGACGACGAGATGGACCCGATCTTTGCTCGCGCGACGGCCCTCTTCCGCTGCGGGTTCTGCTCGAGCAAATTCACGTATCCGGCCATCGCGAATCACCTCGTCGAGGTGCATGAAGCCGGACCGGTCACGGCGTACGCTCACGTGCCCGCTCCGGCCTTTCGTCGCGCCGTCAAGGACTTGCTTGTCGAAATGAAGCTCCCCTGCACGACGACTTCTTCGGCTCTGGCCGACTATCGCTTCGACGTCGAGGAGAAAAGCGGATCCGGCGTTACGATCACTCGCTGCGACCAGAAGTGGGCCGACGTGGTGAGTCTTCGCACAATACCTGCGCTCGATCTCTCCTTCTTACAAGAGTCTCGACACGCAGCTCGCTGGCAAAGCGGACTGCGAATTGCCCGATAAACGACGAAACGTCGACGGCGAGAAGACCGAGCGCGGCATCACAGCGATCCGACCTCGCAGCTCATGATTCCATCTCGTCGCAGAAGCTTGAGAGGCCGCATGAAGGTGACCCCGGCCCCCCCGCGCGCGCGCGCACAGAAAAGTTCGAAGATTGCAGATGAAGAGGATAGCCTGTACGGGCCGGGATGAGTTGAGAGCTTGCAACCAGATCCACACTTCTCGAGAAGTGCAGGGACGGACTCTTGGCACGCGAACATACGAGCGGCAGAAGAAGCGCGCAGACAAGGCTAGGACGAGTATGTAGGACTTTTGACACACACACAAAAACGAAATTTGAAAAGCGCTACCTCGACCGAGAATGGATGACAAGGAGTTGAGAGGCCGGGAGAGAAGGCAGAGTACGACTGTGAAAGAATGGTGACGAACAACGGACTGGGAAAAAGACGGAGGGGGGAAAAAGGTAGTAGGGAAGCAGAAGGAGGGGGGGGGGGGGACCGCAGAAACATGGGTATAGCTAGCGTGAGGGCGGGCGAACCGGTCGGTCAGGTTTGGTCGGTCAACGAGGACTGATGCACCCATCAGAGCAGGCTGTCCACTGTAGACGAGGGCAAATGAGATTTGGATCAGCGTCGAGGCGAGCTGACGTGACGATTCCACAGGGGAAGAAAAAGAGCACAGGAAGGAGAGGGGGGGAAACTGACTTCGCCTAAACACCTCGATGCAAGCGGCGACGACTTCGAGGCACAGTTCCCTCTGGGTTTGCCGTTCGGCGTTGCCCGGTTCGTCGCCGGGCCCTTGACCGGCCACTTCGAGGCGGGCGAGGCGCATAATCTCGGCGAGGTTGGCCGATTCGGCGAGGGCGGCGCTGCTCCCCGTGCCGATGCGGGCGCCTCTTGATGCCCCGCCCCCTGTTGCTGTTGTTCCTATTGCGCCGCCGCCGCCGGAAGAAGAAGAAGATGATAATGCGGTACCGGACATGGAAGGGGAGAGACCGTTCGAGGAGGAGGAGGGTTGGGAATAGGCGCCAAAGGGCCACTGGGAGAAATCGGCGAGGAGTTCGTCTGCTTTCGCGAACGCGCTCTCGCGCTGGTCGTACCCCAAATGGACGAGCGCATTCTCGAGCACGTTGGCGGCGAACGCGGAACAGATCATGGCGACGGCGCGGATGGTGCGGTACCTGACCTCGTCGCCGTAGAGGTTCGAAGTCGGGACGGCGGCGGTGCGCGAGGTGAGGAGCGAGAGGGTCCGGCGGAGGACGTCGTCTTTGAAGGTCGGGTCCGAGACGGGGTGGGTCGCCATGTCAAAGAGGAGGAAGTTGCGCTTCTCGGTGCGGAGGACGCCCTTGTCGACGAGGCCTTTGGCTAGTCGTTCGCGGACTTGCTTCAGTTGATAGCCAATCTTCATCACGTTCCACGTCTCGCCTGCGAGGGGGGTGGTCAGTTTTCAAAAGGGGAGGACACACGCCCGAGAGGGAGAGGGAGACGGACCGCTCATGAGGTCGATCCAGGTTCCTACGCTCATGGGTTCCGACTGTTTCATCATTTTGAGTGCCTCGTCGAGCAAGACTTCGCCGGTCAACTTGTCGTCGATGACTTGGATGTAGCGGTCCGCGAGGGGGAACCTGCGACGGTTGGGGTCCCTGACCATGGCGATGCGGTGGCGGAGTGCGAGCTCGAGGACGATGCAACCCCTCAACGTGTACGAGATGTTGTCGTTCCAGAACGAGAGGTAGCCCTGCTTGTCTTTGAGTCCGAGCAAGAGGACTTCTTCCATGAGCGTCAGGCGGGGCAGTTTGCGGTCCTCGTCGGCGTCGCCGAGGTCGCGGGCGTCGTAGGCCACCTTGTGGGCCCCTGTGGCACTGGGCGTGGTCGGTCTCGAGTGGGTCGACGAGTCGAGCGGTGAAGACGACGAGGTGGCGCCTCCGCCTGCGCCTCCTGCTGCGCCTGCGCCCCCTGCGCCCCTTCGCCGTGACAGTCCCGACGTGGAGGCCATTCTTGCGAGCGCGTGCTTGGGCTGTAGGGGGGAGCAGTTCAGAGCAGAGCGAGTGGGAGAAGAGGCGGTGCTGCCAGAGAGAGAGACGCGACTCTTAGCTCTCTCCTCGAGCCAACTCTAGACTTGCAAGCCAGCCAGAATGCAAGGCTCCGACTCGGACTGGACCTCCCCGTGTCTCGCGCCCCCGCTAACCCTCGACGCGCTCCCCCCAGGTCGGCTGCCATTGAACTGCTCAACCCGCGCGCAGACGTACGCAGGAGAGATGCCGCTTTCCAGATCAACGTAGGTCCCATTCAGGCGCTCGTACCTTCTGTTCCCGCTAACACGGGCACCCTCCCCGCAGGTGACGGGCGCAGCCGGGCTGGCCGACGTCGTCCGGAGCAACCTCGGACCTCGCGGCACCCTCAAGATGCTCGTCGACGGCGCAGGCCAGCTCAAG
>JAMALC010000265.1:0-13493 GCA_023628275.1 Rhodotorula sp. M30-05A-2 | reverse complement strand
CGCATTGGCCGGTGCTTTTTTTTCGGGGCAAAACTCCCCCCCCCTCTCGGACGCATAGGGCCTTCTTCCTTCCGTCCCAGCCATCGTGTCCCTTCCCCTCATGCAAAATTCGCCTAGGGATTTCCCTTGGCTTGTTGACTTTGTATCCGAAGCCGTAGAAACCCCGTCGATCCAGCGTCCCGCAGCTCACTCGACCGTTGCCCCCGTCGACGTTCCCTCTCCGTTCAGACGCCAATGTCGCTTGCTCATTCAAGGGTAAGAGCATCGTTTGCACTCTCTTCAATCTCGCTATCGACGTTCGACCCCTTGAGCACTTGCAGCATGATGCGAGCTCTGCAAAGGATGGCAAGCTCTGCGAAACCGTCCGAGCTGCTCAAATGTGAGCGCAATGAACAAGTCCATACGTGCTTGGTGAAACCGTCCAAGGTGCTGCGGAAGAAAGAACACGCCGACTATTAACATGCACATTTGTTGTACTGCCGGGCG
The DNA here is from genome assembly GCA_023628275.1 of Rhodotorula sp. M30-05A-2. Taxonomy (NCBI): domain Eukaryota; kingdom Fungi; phylum Basidiomycota; class Microbotryomycetes; order Sporidiobolales; family Sporidiobolaceae; genus Rhodotorula; species Rhodotorula sp. M30-05A-2. The sequence goes on along the minus strand of JAMALC010000265.1, from coordinate 13,007 downwards.
AGTCAGCACGTTGATTCCCTGGGTGCTTTATCTGCGGAATCGTCTTCCCTTTCTCTGCTCTAATCGACTGCTCGTACGCTCATTGAATACACACCCTTCACCTCCTTCATCCGGACTCAATGTGCTAGAATTACGGCAGATTGATCAGGATCAGGAAGAGTTGTTGATGGACGATCTCGGCTGCGTGTTGTGGCTCCGGCCGTGGTTTCTTCCTTCCGACCCCTCGCCTCTCATGAATCTCGTGCAATACAGACTCGAACTACCGTAGAAAGTGTCAAACAGCTCCAACTCGCGCGGTCCACGCCGCGCAAGTCGCCTGATCTTGCGGTGCGCTTGTCAGCGAGGACTCGCTCGGACTGCAAGAGTGCGCGTCCACCACAGGCTTCGCTCACCGCCGGAGGCAACAATACGCCTTCTTCCATCCACATCTGCTCCGCAAGAAACTGCGTTCTGGATGTTGCAGCGTGACTCACCCGAGCTGAGAAGTGCTCCTGCTGCGGACGACAGAACCTGCGCCACACCACCGACAACCGAAAAGCAACTGCTGTAAAAGCCCTCGCGGCCCGGACAGAACCCAAGGGGGCAGACTATAGATGATAAATTCGACATCTGCTGAGGAACACGCGCCAGCCAGCCGAGGCAAGGCGCATCGGTCCAAGCAGAGCTTGAACTGTGGACGCAGTTTCGTGGCTCGTTTTTCGCAGACACTTCTTCCTTCCATTGACCAGAATCTAGGCAAGGCAACGACAGCCCGAGCGGTAGTCTCGGTTGCCTAGCTTGCAAACGCGCTATCAGAGCGGATCGAGCTCGCTACTGCGACGATTGCGACTCGGGCCAAAAAGAAAGTACCCAGGCAAAAGACATACGGGTTCTAACGAAAAATCAGCTATGGAGCCTATGGCGATCTGGAAAGGCCGGGTCATGCAGAAAGGAAACAGCAAGAAACCGCCATATTCATGCAGCGCCGAAGCCTTGACGCCCGATGTGCTCGCGTCGGAACCTCCCCTCAGCGAACCAATGCTATATAGCCTCGCCGCAAGTTCACTGCTCAAACGGCTTCTTTGAGGTCAATCTACATGTTCAAGTTCAGTCCAAAAGAGGCTACGCCGGCTGCAGCTCAGGCCAAAATTCGGAGTGGCAGAAACAATCAACGGCGGTACCACTGCACTCCCTTCCTCGAGCGCCTCATTTTTCTTTGCAGCTGAAGCATTCCGTAGCTGTATAGAGGCAAAGGGAGGGTGTCAGCGCATGATCCGGGCACGATCTGGGCGCTCCGGAGCATGTTTCCGGCTAGAATTCGCCCCCCAGATCCGACCATCTTCCCATCACGGGCGCCCCTTTTGAGCGCAGCGACCGCAGTTCACCTGGGGACATGCAATGCTGCTCTCGAGGCGCGACTCCGGTGCCCAGGCTTGATTTCCGCATTGGCCGGTGCTTTTTTTTCGGGGCAAAACTCCCCCCCCCTCTCGGACGCATAGGGCCTTCTTCCTTCCGTCCCGTCTTTCGCGTCCCTTCGCCCTTCACGCGAAGTTCGCGTAAGGATCCCCCTTGGCTTGTTGACTTTGTATCCGAAGCCACAGAACCCGCGTCGATCCGGCTTCCCGCAGGTCACTCGACTGTCGCGGCGATGCGCAGGTGTCTTATCCCCGCACGCATAGCCCCACACAAGCAAAACCCGTCCAAGACGACAAACTCACAGCAGGGCCTCGGCGGTGGGCGGGCAACCCGGGACGTAGAGGTCGACGGGGACGATCCGGTCGCAGCCGCGAACGACCGAGTACGAGTAGTGGTAGTAGCCGCCGCCGTTGGCGCACGAGCCCATCGAGATGACCCAGCGGGGCTCGGGCATCTACAGGAAAGAGCTGGTCAGCGGAGGTAACGACGGACGCGCCGGGAGAAGTAATACCTGGTCGTAGACCTTGCGGAGCGACGGAGCCATCTTGTTGGTAAGGGTACCGGCGACAATCATGATGTCGGACTGAATGCAAAATACGCGAGTATCAGATCATGCATTCGCAGCGGAAAGGGCTCAAATGAGACGCGGAGGCGCACCTGACGGGGCGAAGCACGGAACACGACACCGAGACGGTCCTGATCGTAACGCGCAGCGGCCATGTGCATCATCTCGACGGCGCAGCATGCCAAACCGAAAGTCTATAGTGGCGCGATGGTGGAAGGAAAAGCGGGATTTAGGTCAGCGATCAGTGGGGTCCACCCACGGAGGGGGAACGAGAGGAAATGTGGCGGAAATCCAAAAGACAACCGAAGACGCACCATGGGCCACATGGAACCCTGACGAGCCCAGTTGACAATCTTGTCCATCGTACCGAGGGCATACTCTACGCCGTTGCGGGGCGTCTCGAGGCTGAGCTGGTTCGAGCCAGCCTTGGCGAGCGCGAACGCGTCGTTGGCCTGGGCCTGGGTGATGCTCGGGTTGACGAGAGCCGGTGCCCTCTGCTGGGTGGTCGAGGCGGGCACGGGAGCCGCGGTGCGAGCGGACGAGGTGGCGATGGTGCGGGCGAGGGTCAGGGGACGAGCCTGACGCAGCGTCGGCGCGAGTCCTGTTGGGCGGGAAGCACGAGTCAGTTGCCTGTTATGGACTGCGAGAAGTTGTCTATGCACCTGTCCGAATTGACTGCATGGTTGCCGTGTGGATCGAGAGGTGTCGACACGAAGAGCGAGGCCGACGACGAGCCGGTCGTCGCCAATCCGCGCGACGGCTTCGTTGCGATTGGCGCATCGACATCGCCTCGCTGCAACACCTCTGGGCTGCCGTTCGACCCGATCCAGACCTGCCGAAGCTTGCTACAAGTATATACCGCTGGTCCCCGAACCGCTCCGAGACTCTACGGCTGCGCTGTCGCCAGCAGCTCCCGGTGAACGCGAGTGAACCCTCAACCCGCTGCGAACAAGGCACTGCTGCCGCCCAGTCCCGCTATTCCCGGCGCACATTCGAGCAGTCAGATGCCAGCTCCAAGGCTGTGCCGCTGGAGTTCGCCGAAGCCTTCTGGCGTTCCAGACTTCTTGCTTGCAACCTTACTGTGACCCGTCGCCTCGCTCATCTTTCGCTTCCTGACGTGAGCCTCTCAGAATGCTCATACGGCTCGCGCTTAACGCCCAGTGTTCCGGAAGGTGAAATGCCTCCGAGAGATGGGCACGCTCCGAAGATTCAGGAACGCGACTTGCAAGGCTGGGGGGATGAGAACCCAGTGGCAAGTCACCGTCGACGCGGTTCTCGTCCGAGTCCGGTGTAGGCTGACGACTTTCGCGGCCTCCTGGAATGTTTTTAAAAGACTTGACGAGCGCCGTAGGATGGGTTAGCAGGTAGCGAAACGGAAACCTGGAAATGACATCCCGTCTGTTGGCGGCTCTTCTGGCGATCGAGACCAGTGAGAGAGGGAGTATAGCACCAAGACCCAAAGCTGCGATGAGCGTCGATTGTTCAAGAGATCTCGTCTGTGCTCGGTGGAAGCGAGAGTCACGGCGCCACTCGACTTCTCGAAAACACCGAGACACGGCAGCACATTGATGCGAATGTACAGTACACGGCTCCGCGGCGCTCACTTCAACGACAGGGGATCTACGTCTGCATCTGTTCCTGCTGCTTGAGGAGTTCCCCCCTGTATGCGTACGCGAGATGGAAAAGCAGTCAGCGCACTGTCGCGAAAGATACAGGCGACGGAGGCACAACGCTGGCTCAGAAGCGAGCGAGGACCTGATCGACGCCATCACAGCCTCTGTGGCAAGAGTGGCTCACCTCAGCTGGACGGAAAAGTCATCCGCGACGTCGTCGTCGTCCCAGTCATCCTCCCAGAGCGAGTCGAGTGCCTTTGACCCTTCTCCGCCACCACCGCCGCCGGTCGTCCCCTGTCCGTTTCCTTGTGCGCCAGCTTTTGCTGCGAGGTGAGCGCCGTAGGAGTCCTTCTGGTCCCAATCTGCGCAGAGGAGAAAGACGGTTGTCATGACGCGTCAGCGAAGGAGGAGGGCAACCGTGGCGTGTTCCGGGGCGTGGGCACCTTCTGCTGGGAACTCTTCAAATTCGTCGTCCTGTGCGATATGCACTGTCAATACAGGCCCTGCTTAGGGAGTGAGATGAGAAACTGACCTCTTGCAAGGGAAGCAGGTGCGGGTTGGTGGTGGTGGTTGTCGGCTTGGACGGGGCTGCCGTCGACGTGGACGCGGTTGCTGTAGATGTTGGTGCTGCGCTCGCCATGCTCTCGTTCGCTCCGAGACTCGCGTGTGAAGGGAGAGAAACGAGGTCGCCGTTCCACTTTCGTCTTGCTCTTCTCCCAGCTACGCATTCGCTCAGTCGGCTTTCAGGTCGGGGTACCGACACGGGCACGACAGTCAATAGGTCAACGCAACCGACGCTGCAGAGAAAAACCCGCTCCACCACGCCGTCCGCCTTCTCCTGCGGGCCGTTCGCTGTCGATTCTACTTCGCTGCATCCGCGCCGCCGACACACAGCCAAAGCCGGGCTGCCCCATACGTCCTATTGGAGCTCCCTCCCAAACGACCTGCTATGACGACCGTCGCATCTTGTCCGGGCAAGGTCCTCCTCGCCGGAGGCTACCTCGTCCTCGACCGCAAACACCAAGGCTTTGTCGTCTCGACCCCCTCCCGCTTCTACACCGTCGTCCGAAACGCGCCCACAGCAGCACAGAGCGCCGGCGAAGAAGGAGGACGCACCTCGTTCGCGATCAAGGTCGTCAGTCCGCAGTTTGAGGACGGGAGGTGGGACTTTGTCGCGACGAGAAACGAGCAACAGCAATGGACCGTCGAGCCGGTACAGGGCGAAAGGTGAGCCAAACACCATGGCGAACGTATCGGGGTCTGGATTATGGCAAGTCGGTCAGCTGATACGCGAACCGGATTCTTCGCTCACAGCTCTTCCTCGAATCCGTTCGTTCACCTCTCGCTCCAGGCGACGCTGCAACTCGCCAGCGCCACCGGCGCCGACATCAAGTACGAGCCACTCGACATCACCATCGTCGGATCAAACGACTTCTACACGCAATCGAGATCGGTTCGTCGCGAACTCACTCTCGAGCATCACTTTCCCATGGCGCAAGACGGCGCTGACGGTCCCTCTTCCTGCCCCGCTACTGAGTAGGAAAAGACTCCGGAACCTTTCGCGCCTCTCAACTGCACGATTCGAAATGTTCACAAAACCGGACTCGGATCTTCCGCCGCCATGGTCACCTCGCTCACCTCGTCCCTCTTCCTGCACTATACTACCACCCCGCCAACCGCCTCTCCGTCGCCATCCACATCATCAGCAGCAGAGGCACACCCCTCTAGCACGGGCTCGCGGCTCCCGAATCCGGACCGGCAGACAACCGAGCTCCTGCACAACCTCGCGCAGTATGTGCACTCGCTCGCGCAGGGCAAGATCGGCAGCGGCTTTGACGTCTCGGCTGCTGTGCATGGCAGTCAGACGTACCGTCGCTTTGCGGTGGAATGTCTCGGAGACTTGCTCGAGCGGGGCACTACTCCTGTGAGTTGCCGTCGCCTCCCTCCTGGAGGACTTGCCCGCTTCAAATGCTGATGGTGAATTGGTGCGTGCCTTCGCAGGTCCCTGCGGAGGAACTCTTGTCGATCTTGTCGCCCGCGCAAAACCCCGCCTGGACCGACTCTACCACCGCCGGTTCCGTCACCCCTTTCGCCCTCCCACCTCACACGCTCCTCCTCCTCGCCGACGTCGACGCCGGTTCCAACACCCCCAGCATGGTCGGAAAAGTCATGCAGTGGAAGAAGGCTCAGCCCGAGGAAGCCGAGCGCGTGTGGAACGAGCTGGCGAGAGCGAATGAAGGGTTGAGGGATGTGTGCGGCGAATTGAGCGAGGCGGCGAAGCGAGACGGGGAGGGGTACGTGGCGGAAGTGGCGCGCTTGGCGGGATTGCCTGCGAGAGAGGTGAGTCGGGTGGCTATTGAGAGTTGCGGCATAGCGAACCGCCGCTGACGCTGCGCAAACTCCGGTAGTGGACGAACTCGGCGCTGCCTTTCACTGCTGCCGTCGACAGCATCTTGGTGTGTGATACCATCCATATATAGAGCTCGTGTCTTGACCCTTATAGCTCATGCGGACTCTTCTCCCCGCAGCAAACGCGCGCCTTGATGCGCGAGATGGGCTCGGCGTCTGACGTCCCGATCGAGCCCGCGGAGCAAACTCGCTTGCTCGAGGCTTGCTCTGCGCTTCCGGGCGTGGTTGGTGCCGGTGTGCCAGGAGGTATGTCATCTTCAGCTCGACGATCGCCAGCTATATGGAAGGAACGCTGACGGATGAAGGATTCGTGCTTCTTCTCCAGCTGGCGGATACGATGCAGTCTGGGTCCTCTGCCTCGACCCTCCCTCCCCTTCCCCATCCTCGTCTTCATCAACCGACTCGACTCGGCCCGCAGCGGCAGTCGGATCCCTCCTCCGTTCATACACCGAGATGTCGGTCGGACCGCTCGCGAAATCGGCCTGGGTCCGTGGCGGCACGTTCGAAGGCGAGGCGGGCTTGCTTCGCGAGCGGGTGGAACGAGTGCCGGGATTGGTTGATGCAGTGGAGAGGGCGAAGCGGTATTGAGCGCATAGTGAATTCATAGATCACTATGAGGATTCAAAGAAGCTGGGCCGGAGCGATTCGAGGCACCACCAGGTCGTTTTTGGGAGGAGCGTGCTCTCTATGGGCCGGTCGGCTGAGCTTCGATCAGAACACTGGCGACCAGGACCCAGATGTTCCCGTGCGTCGATCAACTGCTTTTGCGCTTCTTGCTCTCGCTGCTCACAGCTACGGGTACCGGCTCGGCACCTCGTTTCCGACCCTTCGCCGGCGACGCTTCATCTCTTGACACCTCTTCTTCGTCGGCAGATCCACCCTCTCCGGATCCGTACTTCCTCAAGACGGCCCAAGACCAGAGGGCCTTTTCGAGCTCCTCAACGCTGTCCCATTTCTCCCTTTCTTTGCGATCGAGCATCTCCTCCCTGTAGATCCTCCACGCTTTGACCGTGTAATCACGCTTGGGTTTCTTGCCCGAGTCGCCCGGTCCGAGGGCGGCGGCGAAATCGAGTCCTTCGTCGCTCATGAACGGCTCGGACTCGGGATACCAGAGCCCGAGGATCGCCGAGGCAGTGGCCGGACCGACGGCTTTGAGCTTGGAGAGCTCTTTGAGCGCCGCTTCGTGGTCGTCGTTGACGGATGCGCTGGAGGTTGATGCGCGAATGACTTCGGGCGCGTTTGTTCCGACCATGTCTTGTAGCCGCGGACGCCATTTCCCGCGCTGGAAGAACTGACAGAGGCTGAGTCTGATATCCAACAACGTCTGACATAGCTTTCACGTAAAAGAGAGACGATACGTACTGCTAATTTCCACTGCATCAGCTTGCTCAGTTCGTCCCTCGACAACCACGACTGAGGTTTGGCTCCGTCCTCGGACGTTGGCCGGCGCCGGTGCACCTCGTTGCGTAGATCTGTGCGGTACCAGCTGTCGAGCTGGACCAGGTCGGCTGAGGTTTTCGAGGCTTTCGCTCGTAGTGAGAGTGCTTCAGGGTAGCGGGCCAGGGCCCAGTCGAGTTCATTCCGGGTTGGCATGCTCTGCGGTCGAAGGGATAGATTGGGCTCCGCTTCAACAACAGCTCACAGACGGGCACGTGAGAGTGACGAAGTCCAGCCGTCGTCGAGCGGACCGCGAGTCTCGCTTTCTTCGCTCCGCCCACGTCATCGTGCTCACCACCGAGACTCGGTAGCAAAGCTGGCGTCTGTACAGCAGCTGCGACTACGCGCTCGCGCGCTCTACAAAGAGGTTCGTCGATCGCTCGTCCTCTCCGCGAGGTGTTCCCCGGCTCTCCATCGTTCTTTCAGCCGCCCCACCTCGCCTCGCCAGCACTCTATGGTCCTCGTACTGACGCGCCGACACCCACCTGCAGCTCTTCTACCTCGCAAAGGAGTATCCCGATCCGAACTACCGCGCGACAGAGCGGTTGCACAAGTGCTTTCTCGCGCACGTCGGTGCAGATCGAGAACGCCTCGAGGCAGGGATCGCAAAGGCAGACTTTATCAAACGAGGTAGGCATCCCACCCAGCCTCTTCGCAGAAATTCGGTCCACAACCGCTGATGCGTGGAATTCCTGGTCCGGTCCCTACAGAACTGGAAGCGATGTACTCGCTGAGGAAATACCGCGCCATGAAGCAACGGTACTACGACGAACCACCGCCTGCCCCGAACCCAGCTTGGGAAACAGAGACTAAACCGTGAAATCCAGACGCCTACTCCTCTCCCTCGTCAGCCCGATGACACGAAAAAGAACGCCCGCCGTCTTCTTTCGCCGAATTGACGCTCGATCATCCATGTAACCAGGCTCGATTACTGCAGTGCTACAGAGACCAGCTGCACAAGGCGAAGGCTAGCCATACAAAACGTGGGGAGGGGATCACGGCCAGGGGGTGCCAAGTGTCTGTCCAGAAAGGAGGTGTCGAGAAATGCGAGAAGCGAAACCGGGCGCGAACAAACGCGGACGAGAGGAGCACAAGAATGAATGCGTGTCTGTATCCGAACGCAAGGAACCCGGAGATGATGTACAATGTCGCCTTTGTGGGCGCATTCAGCCGGACGCGTGGCTCGAATCGACGGCGCAAGTCGGGAAAGTGATGTCCTTCAGGGTCCGGTCCGAGTTGAACAGACCCCAGTACTGAGGCAAGAGGAGAGAGTGAGTCGGCATGTCAGTAGGCAAGCTGAATCACAAGACGAGTGCTTGGATTGGAAGGACGTACGGGCTCGACGCCACCAAACTGGACCTTCCACTGCAGCGAGAGTCATCACAGTGGTAGAAGTCAGCTATCCGGCTCCGCCATCGCAGAAGGGTCCTTGTCGGAAGTGACTTACGGGCTCATCAAACGGCTCGAAAAAGAAGTAGTCTGGGGAGTACCAAAGAGGCATCGCTAGTCAGCTCTGTCGCGCCTCTGCACCATCCCACCATGGTCTCCAGAAAGGCACTAGGACAAAGGGGCGGCTAATACCGACGAGAGAGAAGACTCACAACTCTCGTTTGCGTTGGCCTGACAAGGGTAGGTGTCGAGGAAAGTCTGCAACTCCGAGACGCCGGCGACTGCCCCGCCGAGCGTAGCGTTCTCCGGAGTCATCGACGCGGTAGGCCAGCCAGTCTGTACGTGCAAACAACATGCTAAGCTTTCCTGTCCGAGCGAGGCACCAGAGCCCGGAAGAGCAACAAGGCACAGCAGCGAGCAGCGCGCACGCACCTCTGCGACGTAAGGGACCGGCTTGTTCGAGACGGCTTCAGAGATGGCGACATCGTTCTCCTCAAAGAACTCCCACGTCCAGCCCGCAGCTTGTTCGACAGGGACGCCTCCGAACCAAGGGTGCACCTGCGCGTGGGGTGATTTCCCTCAGCGGCTGAACGAAAGCTTTGCTTTGTAGCTTCGTGAGACGCTCCGGGTTGGACTCACGTTGGCCATGATAAAGTCCGACCCGGCGGCGAGCGTGTTGGCATCGGTGAACGCTGAGCCGGCATCGGCAGTACCGACCGGCAGCGTTTTCGGCAGATTGAGCGCGGCGAGTTGCGTTCGGAACTGTATGTACCCCGGCACGCCGAAAATAAGCGTTTGTCTGCGAGGTCGAGGAGCAGGACCAAACGCCTAGTGCTTTGGCAAGACCAGTACGTACCGAAGCCATCTGGGAGATGAGGAAGTTGATCGCGGTCGCTTTGTTCTCGGAGTTCAGGATGTACCTGCGTGCGACGTGACGAAGACATCATCAGTCGCGAGGATCGTCTGAAACATGAGCATCCGCAGGAATAGCGCGCACTCGTTCCCGATCGTGACTCCCGAGACATGATCCGTTCCGTAGATCTGGAGGGCGTCGAGGACCCATTGCTGCTGCTCAGCGTTGACGGTCGAGTTGTCGCCGACATAGGCGCCGAGCCAGACCGTCATGTTGACCTGGACAACCATTCGTCAGTGAGGGAAGCAATCTGAGAATTGAAGTTATCGAGAACGGATGCTACCTTCGTGTCCTGAATAGCTTGAAGGACCAGTTGCGTCTGGTTGCAGGCCGAGCCGTACATGCGCAAGCGAGCTGGAAGCAAAGGGCACCAGAGTCAGTCCAGCCGGAATTCTGTAATCGGTAACCTCCGGAAGGGGGGGGGAACAGCGTACTGGTCATCTGCGACATGAGCAGGATGTCTTCCGTGACGTTGTTGAGATTGGCACCGCACCAGGGCTCGAGGGCGTTGAACGGCGTGTACGCGAGTCCGTAGAAGATGGGTTTCAGGCTGTGCGTGCCCATTGGACCGAAAGTGGAATCAGTACCGCAGTCTTTTGTGTTAGAACTGGGCAGCGATGCGAGCGGCAACGGGCGACGCACCGGTCATCCTTTTCGAACTGTGACGGATCTTGCGGGTTCCACTTGACTGCTTTTGCCGTTCCATCGACTGACGGCAGTGGGCAGGAAGAAAGGGAGGGAGAGGCGGAGCTCAGCATCTCGAGACTATTTTGTGCACGCGGGAGGGACTCACTGTACTGCATCTTGCCCGATCCGCCCGAGGAGCTCGTTCCGGATGCGCTGTTGTCTTTGTTGTTGGCCGAGACCCTCCATCCGGCGATGCCACCCGCGATGCCTCCGACGACGAGAAGGACAACGAGGCCGATCAAGGTCCACTTTTTCCACGAACCCGCCGACCGGGGCTTGCGGTAATCTGATGCGTACGGGTTATCGCTCCCGCGCTGGAGAGTGGCCGTCTCCTTTGTCGCGTCGTCGCCGAACGGACTCTGACCGTAGTCGTGGACGCTCCAAGTCGAGTCGTTGCGCGGGGCGTCGTACATGGCCTGGTGAGTCGGCGGGTAACCTGGCTGCATGCTGGACTGCGACTCGAACGGGTTCTGGGCTGCTCTTCCGGCTCCTACGGTCTGCGGGTACCGCGAGTCGTCGCCGAGCATGTTGTACTGCCTCTGAGGGGCGCCATAACCTTGATGGAACGCCATGGTGCGGGCTCGCGGTCCGGCTTGCTTGGCGTCGAGAGAAAGTGCGCGCGCGACGAGTCCGATTTAGGCTGCAGTCTCGGCGTCGGGGCTCGTGTCGACAGGATCCGATCGACGCGGAGAGACGAGTTTAGATGGCGACGCTGAAACGACGTCGAAAAATAGCACCACTTGTCCGGGCGGTTGGTGAGGTTCCGATGCACGTATAGCTTGCCGGTGCCGGTCTCTCGACCCTGCAGGGCTGTATGAGGGAAGTGCAGGCAGGGGTCGAGCGCCAAGCCGTCTCCTTTTGTTCCGTCCCGCCCTTTCACATCGCTGCTCTGCTCCGCCTGGACTTGAGCTACGCTAGCCTCTCGATAAATCGCTTGTTCGCACCAGCAGTGCTGCCTCGGAACTGCTCGACCGCTCAGGCCTCCAGCGCGACAACAACCTCGGTCGTGTTCATTCAACCTCGACACCGACCCCTCCACGCACGACGACTCGCACGCCAGCGCTGGCGGCACCACAGCTGTGATCCGAAACGTAGGCATGCAGAACGGACCGCAACCCGCCGATTGACGCCTTTCCTCGACGCTCTGGTCGTTCTGCCTCGGGACGCGCCGAAATGTCGGCCACCCTCCTGTCTGCTGCATTCTCTGGCACCGCCAACCACGCTTCGGTACGAATGCTCAGATTTACAACACGGAAGAAAAAAGAGTATGAACAAGCGACACCGCCGTCTTTCTCACGCTTCCACCGCCGAGCCGTCTCTCCGGGACCTGCCGGACCTGCCGCCGATCCCTTCGACTAGCCTCGACCTAGAGCGCCGCCGCGAGACGCCCCGCCTTTGTGCAGTCCGCGCACGCCTGTCGTGTGCGATCACCAGATCTCTCAGCTTGATAACACCGCCGCGAGAGAACGCCGACTCGACACTCACCTTGGTGCAGGCTTTTTTCTCCCTCAGAGGCGAACCCGCTCCTCCCGCGACCACCATGGACGCTTTCTCAACCGGCATGTCGATCACGCCGGTGAGTTCGATCCTCTGAGCGAGGTCAAACACACCAGCAGTAGCGAGAGGACGGTTTCCGACCCGTTTCGGCGGCGACTCGAAGCCGGCACGCGCCGTCATGTGGACCTCGTCTTCCAGCTCCAGCTCGATTTGAATCGTAGAAGGGGTACGATAGCTTGACGGGAGCAGGAGAGGCGACGGCGGGGTGAGGTGCGCTGTCGCGGCGACCGTTCGCAAGGTCGGCGGACGGAGTGGCGGCGCGGGTTGAACCGAAGCCATGGTGGTGATCCCTTTACCGACCGACCGCGGGAGGGATTGCTGGAGTGCGTGCAATAGAAGAGAATGCTCAGTTGACTGAGCGCGGGAAGTCGCATGCGGGACCGAAGAAAGAAGGCACCTTGACGAGAGCGCGCGAGGTGGCAAAACGTGAGAGCAACTTGGGAGCGAGCATGCAGCCGGATTGAGCAAGATGGGCGCGCGTTCTTCTCTCCTCGATTATTGATTGTGCGTCGAGGAGGAATCAAGAGCCAAGGCAGCTCTCGTCGAAGAACACTTGCTCCGAAGGTCAGGCCGGTCAGGAAGCGGTCCGAAGGAACACGAAGTGGCCTTCCTCTCCGCGGCAAAGGGTCTCGGCGGAACGAAGAGAGCTGCGTTATGCTGGTTACAGTAAAAATCTCTCTATGTGTATGCAAAAGGAGTCATGCCGGCTGTTTCGACTCGGCTGCGGCACTTTTTAAACGGCGAGGACGCCCTTGGTGCTCGGAACGTCGCCCGTCTCGTCGCGCTGAATCGCTTCCCGGATTGCGAGCGCGAGAGCCTTGAAAGCGGCTTCGGACCTGTCGAGTGCGCATGGTCAGCATGATTCCGTCTGCACTCGCGCCGCCGAGCACGAGAGAGAAAGGCAAAAAGGGGAAACCACCCACCTGTGGTGGTCGTTCTCTCCCCGGAGCACGTCGACGTGAAGCGTGACGCCCGCGGCCTGCGCGAACGACTGGAACACGTGCGGGATCATCTCGGTCGAGAGGTCGCCAATCTTTTCCCG
>JAMALC010000264.1:0-19073 GCA_023628275.1 Rhodotorula sp. M30-05A-2 | reverse complement strand
CACGGAGAAAGGATTCCGTGGGCGCGAGTGTGGTAGCAGCTCCTTTTCCCCTGCGCCCTCTTATGATATGAAATCTGCCGTACTCGTCCTTTGGTCTCGTTCGGAGTCTTTGCGAACGAAGCGAGATGACGACTCGGTTAGGATCCTACGGCTTCGCTTTCTCTCCTCAACTTCTTGACTCACTCGCCGTGCCTCACAGCTGAGGGCTCACGGCGCTCTCACTCTCTTTGTATAGCTTTTCGCCCACCCGCCCACCCGGAATTTGTGTCTACTTCGGGAGATCTGGAGCAAAGGGCCCGCCCGCCCCGCGGCGCCCGGTCCTTTTCGTCTTTCTGGATCTCTGGCAAGAGCGGGCTCGTCGCCCCTCTTTACCCAACCCCTTACACTCTTTGAAGGAGCGTAGAGGTTTCGTCGTTGCAATACCTCGTCCATTGATTAATGCCCTCGACCCTGCGCAGGGGAAAAGGACAAGCGAGAGACAGTCGCGCCCGTCATTTGCCTGTCTTTGGCGGACTTTTCAAACTCGATGCAAGCCACCGAGATCGGGACCAGGCGCGCAAGAGACACCCACGTCGGAACCATGTAATTGTAGAGGGTTTTTTTTTTCTTCTCCTTTCGGATTACAGCACGGTTGTTTTCCTCCTCCCCTCCCCTCTGAAAGAAACGCCACAAGTACCAGATAGAGATCTACTCGAGCTTGGCCGGGAACTGCGTGCGTGTGAAGCGTACCGAATGGGGTCAGATGAGGTCTCCCGAGGTGAGATGAGGAGAGAGGAGAGAGAGAAAGAGGAGGAGACTGAGGGGACGGAAACGGACCTTGTTGGCCTCTCGCTGCTCGTCCCACTTGGCGATCTGGAGACATCAAGGCCGGCGTGAGGGTGAGTTCCGTGCAAGGCATGTATTTTGCGTTTGACCGCCGCGACACAGGCACGGCCGATGAAAGGAGGCAGTTTCGGGCATCCGAATCAAACTTACCCACTCGTCTGCGAAGGAATCACCGGAACGCCAAAGGGGTCAGAAGCTGTATCCCATTGACTCTGGGGACGACAAGCACCGATATAAGGGTGCGAGACTCACTCGGGCACAGGGAGTGGTAGGTGCGGTAGAACTGTGGGGGGAAGGGGGAGAAGAAGCGAGTGAGTGAGTGAGTGGGGTCCTCGAGGAAAGGAGGGATGGGGGGTGTACTGACGGTCTTGCAAGCCGGGAAGTCCTCTCCCTTGTGGTTGACGCACTTGAAGTAGTCCTGCGCAGGTCGAATCGGGTCAGTGATGCCCGCGGGTGTTGAGCCCCGTCCTACACAAAACCCCAAAAGGGAACTTACGACGTAGGCCTGGAACTGTAGTGTTCAAGAGATGGCGCGCAACGTCAAGCGCGCGCGAGCATAGAGAGAGGTGTGTCGAGGTGAATGAGATGCGAAGGGGAGCGAATGGTAATCGCGCGGATCGGAACGAGACGGCGGGAGATGGTGCAAAGTGAGGCAGAGGTGCGGAAAGGGGAGAGGCGGGGCAGGATCTCGTCAGTTGGGTGGTATATTCGGGGCGCGGGTGAGTCCCTGGCACAGGGAGCGTGGGCCGAGGAGGAGGAGAGCGAGAAGGCGAACGCACGCAGTGCCTCGACTGGTTCGTGTTGGGGAAGCGGGCGTCGAACGAGGCCGTCTGGAGAACAAAGGTCTGTTGCGGTAGGGTGTGGTCAGCTGTGCCATGCTCTGCCTATGCCTGGATTGCGCGCAGAGAGAGAGAGGGAGGGCGGTGTACCTAGAGGTCGAGGAGGACGAGGTCGGAGTGCCGCGTCAGTCACACGCGTACGCAAGAGGGCGAGTGAGCGGGCGAGAGAGACTTGCCTGGGATTCCGCGTCGTCCGACATGGTTGCTTCTGTGGCTGTAGAGCTTAAAGCTGCGTGCAGAGTGTGCCGAGGAGCGTCGGCCAGACAAGAGCGAGTGTCTCGTCAAACTCAGCGCCTCCCCTCGAGCACTTCACCCGTCTCTCCACTTCCCTCGTCTCGTCTCTGCATAGACTGAGAGAACACACGGCGACAATGGACTTTCTCAAGAACGAGATCGCGTCCAAGAAGCGCCAACTCGACCAGGTCACCGCCTCGCTCTCGCCCTCGCCCGACGCTCCCCCGCCGCCCAAATACCTCAAACGTGCAGAACTCGAACGCATCGAACAGGAACAGCGCGAGCAGGAACGCAAGCGCAAAGAACAGGAGAGGAGGGAGAAACTCTACGGCACAAAGGCAAAGACCGCCCCCACCTCGACCAAGAAGAGCGGCACCACAAAATCGTCGACGGATGCTCCCACTGAGGGCGCCACTCCGACCAGCACCACCACCGGAGCAGGAGCAGAAGAACACGCATCCACTCGCAATGACGACGGCGGTCCCACTCCGGGCGAAACCTTCTTCGTCTCGAACGAGGAAGCCATCCGCCGCCTACGCCAAAAGGGTCAACCGATCCGCCTCTTTGCCGAATCCGACAAGGACCGCCGACTCCGCTTGCGCGCGCTCGAGTTGATCGAGGATAGCAGTACCGCAGTCGGGCAGAGGAACGAATTTGCGAAAGCCATGGAGGGGCAAGAGTTGGGACTCGAGTTGGACAAGGTGGTCGCAAAGAGGGAGGCGGCGGCGGCGGGGAGTGGCAAGGGCAAGGGCAAGGGGAAGGGATCTGCGGTCGGTGGAACTCCGAATCCGGATCCAGCGGCAGCAACGGCGGCGGCGGCGGACAAGGGCAAGGGCAAGGACCAGGGTAAAAGCGCAGACGGCGAGGACGGCGACCGCGAACCGAATCCGAAAGATCAAGACGTCCTTGTCGACCTCGACCTCGTCCGCACCAACCCGCACAAGGTCTACCCGCAAATCTACCACGCCTTCAAGGTGCGCGTTTCTGGTGTCTCTTTGGGTCTTTTCTTCGCGCAACCCTGTCTCGAGTTTCCCGTTGTTGATTTTCTTTTCTTTTCTGGGGTTGATACTGACCTCTTGATCGCGTTCGCCTCTCCGTATCAGCGCGTCCTCAAAGAATGGGAGCAATCACTCGCAGACCGGCCAGGTGAGCGGCCGCGGTGCAAGGGCATCCCTGTTCTCCCAGACGAATAGAAACTGACAAACCACCTGCGATTGATCGTACTTTGTTTCGTGCAGAGAGTGTCAAGCGGTCTACGCAGGGCAAGATGGCAGCTGCGACGCATGCGACTTCGGCCGAGTACCTGAAACCGTTGTTCAAGTCCCTCCGCAAGCGTGTACGCTCCTCTTCCACCTCCTGCTCCTCGCTCCTCGCACCTCGCACCTTCTCCCCGCTACTCTACTCAACGAACTGACCACTCCTCGTGCGGGCTTGATCTTGGCACGCGCAAAACACACAGGAACTGGAACCGGACGTGTTGATGAACATTGCCAAGATCGCGCACTACATGCAAGTACGCGAGTACTTGAAAGCGAACGACGCCTACTTGCAACTCTCGATTGGGAACGCGCCGTGGCCGATCGGAGTCACCATGGTCGGAGTAAGTCTCTCTCTCCTCCCTCCCTTTCTTCTCCCCCCATGCCCCTCGCGCAGCTCGCGCGCGGATAACAAGGATTCGGGATCCCGCGGTGTGACTGACGCCTCTGTGATCTTATGTATCTCCTTTTCCGACCTGTCGCTAGATTCACGAACGTTCAGGTAAGCTTTTTTCTTCTGTCTCACTCTCTCTCACGAGCCAAACCAACAAACCCGATGGCTGACACACACTTTCACGCGCGCTACAGGTCGAGAAAAGATTTTCAGTAACAACGTCGCGCACGTTCTGAACGACGAGACTTCGCGGAAATACATCCAGAGTCTCAAGCGATTGGTGCGTACCTCCTCTCTCTCCCTTCTTCAGTTCCTCCGTTAGGCACTCCTGCCCAGTCGGCATTGCTTGCTGAGGAAATTGTTGTCACGCGCAGTTGACGTTCGCGCAAGCGGTGAGGCCGCCCGACGACGTGTCGCAAAAGTGAGTCTTCCAAAGCCTCCTTTCGTTCCCTTCACGCGCGCGGAGCATTCTTACCTGACCCGAACTAAACTCTGCCTCGTCCTCCCCCTACTTCAGGATGGGTTGAGACCCGTTTCTCTTCGTCGTCGAGATGCCAACTGCCTCCCGCCTTCAAGTTTCTCTCTCCCCTCTCTCTTCCGTCCTAATGTTGTTTCTTCATATCCTCCCTCCCCTGCATGTTCCCCTCCCCCGGAGTCTGTGCAGAGGTAAAGTCCTCCCTCTCCCCCGCAATATGCATTGACATGTTCCGAACGGACCTTGCCGTCCCTCAAGGCTGTTTTCACTCGTGCCAAACCGAGCGGGAAAGCCCCCCCCCCCCCCCCGCGTCGCTGTTGAGAGCTCCCTCCGAACGCGCCCGGACCACTGCCCCTACGACGAATAAGAGATTCAACCAATTCTCGTGGAGAAGTATCTGCGACCCGCTTGACAGTGTAGGACGTGAAGTGACGAGGTATGACTGAGATGACCACTCGCGTCCACTTCTCGTCCTCTCTCCTCGTCTTCCTCCGCTCACCGCGACCTCGGTCAAGTCTCGAAGGGTCGCTCCGCAGTAGTCATGAAGCTACCCGACTATCTCAAGCTGTGAGTACCAGCCCCTTCCTCCCTCCCTTGCGCTTGAGCGCGCGTGTGAACGAGCCTGACCGCCACCCTCCTCTCGCTCTCCCTCGCTCGGCCCCGTATCATCGCAGCGCCGCGCTGCTGAACACGTCCGAAACTCACAAGCAAGCGCTAAATCCCCTCGCGTCCGAAGGCGCCGAACGCTCGTCCGAGACCCTGCGCGCTCTCCTCCCTTACCTCTCGCTGTCGACGCTCCTCTCGCTCCGCCAAACTCACGCCGATGCCCTCGGCTCAGTCATCTCCGAGCGGCTCTACGACTTGCTCGACGCGCAGAGGGACTGGGTCGTCAGTCCGGAATGTCCGACGGAGCTCCGCGACTCGTACCTCGTCCGCCTGTTCGGCGAAGGATGGGACCTCGTCAAGGATGGCATGACCGCCATCGCGGCCGACAAGAAAGCCGAGATCACGAAGGGACTCGTGCTCGACAGCAGCAAGTTCGCTGCGACTACTCCTCAACCCCGGTCGTGCCCGGATCTCGCCACCTTCCAACGAAAATTCAAACAGGCGACCGGCGACCTTCTCGAGAAGCGTGAGCTGTCCCTTCCTCGTGACTACGCGGCTCGATCTCGCAGTTGACGCCTGTATACCCCCTCAGTGGACTGGAATAACGTCGTCTTGGGCGGCGGAGCGGTCCTGTCGATCTTGACCGGCAAAAGCGAGGACGAGGCCTACAAGAATTCCGACGTCGACCTCTTCCTCTTCGGACTGCAGCCGGACGAGGTCGGTCTCGTCCCCCTCGACAAGGAAACCCTTCTTCGACTTTCACTGACACGGAGTTGCTACGAAACACCTCTCTCCGCAGCTCATCCCGAAGGTCAACTCGATCATCGAGCAAATCCAGGCGGCCCTCCCGCCGAAACCGAAGTTGACCGAGACCGTGACTGAGGGGAGCAAGAAGAAGGGCACGTACCGCACGCGCGAGGTCGAGATTGACGAGAACAGCAAGGAGTGGCGCGACGATCACGAGTTCGAGTGGGGATCGCAGTACCGCGGCGAGTTGCTCATCGTCAAAGGTGCGTTCGGACTCGGTCTCTTTACCCAACGGTCCATCACCCTCGCTTCATTCATTCTTGGCTGACTATGAAGAACGCTTCCAGGCTTCAACGCGATCACGCTCGTCCCGCCTCTTGGTTTCACGCCCCGCCGCCCGATCCAGATCGTCCTTCAGAGCAACGCGACGGTCTTTGACGCCCTCGCCTGGTTCGATCTCGACGCCTGCGCCGCCGGCTACACGGGACAGACCGTCGTCGCTGTCCCACGTGCGATCAGGTCTCTCTCCCTCGGGGACTGGACCGGCGGGATCAACCTCTTTGACCCCAAGCTGGGTCGCAAAGGGGTGAGTCCGCCCGCTCTTTGGCTTCTAAACTGATCCAGTTCGCGTCTCTCGAGGTTCTCCCACGCGCATCATTGACCGTGTCTCAGATCTCTCTTTCCAGGACCCGTCTGCCAGCACCGCCAGCTCTCGCGCGCTCAAGTACCTGCCGCGCGGCTTCTCGCTCGCTCTTCCTCCCGCTGCTCTTCGTGTCCTCGAAAAGGCCGAGCTTGACTTTACCAAGACCATCAAGGAAGGCAAAGACCGCGCGAAACACGACACGGAGTTGCGGAATGTCCCGAACCCCTCCATTGCTCGCACGGACGAGCTCGCAGGCCTCGCGGGCTTGCTCCGTCGTGAGGCCAATCTCGAACGCAAGTCGGGAGAGGTCTCGAAGCCTGTCGCTTTCGAGTCGGCGCTCGACTACGGCCTTAAGAACTCGTCGTGGTTGAAGCCGATCACGGAAGATGACCTCAAGACTTTGGAGAACGGCGTCTTGGCTCACGACTACTGGGAGTATCACATCAACGAAGGTGCGGACAAACGAGCGATTGGGCGTGCGGCTCAAGAAAGGCTGCACAGGACTGACCGACTTCGTCCTCTTTTGCAGTCGCGCCTGGACTCGGCGTCTTGCTCATCGACGTCGACAAGGCGGTCGCAGCGGGCAAGAAGCGTACGTGAAGCACCCGATCAGCTGACCTCGATCCGCATGCGCCCGTACTAATCCGCGCCAGTTTTCTTCCTCCGAAGGCCTGCCCGGAGCTCCTGTCTCGGAGGGACCGCCGGTCTGGATGTTCGGAGCTTCGACCAACTACGTCGACTACGTCGTTCCCTATGTCGCCTCCTTTGACCGCGAATTTGTTCTTGGCCTCAAGAAGCAAGGCGACGACCCCTTCCACAAGACGTGGACGCAGGTGAGCATTCTTCCGCGCCTCTGCAAGGTCACTCAACTTTGAGTAGCTGATCATGCGGCCTCACATATAGATCCGGGACGTCCAGTACATCTTCAAGTGAGTCTGACTGGCTCAAAGGAGAAAAGCGTTTTTCGGCGATTCGCTCATCACTCGCACCATCCGCAGGATGCCGGTCTCGCTCATCCCGATCGTCGAGAAAGCCGAGCAGAAGATGGAGGAGCTTTTGGCGGGAGGTTTCGACACGACCGATGCGTCTGCGCCAGTCCCGAAGTCGACTGTCGAAGTTCCCGAGCTGTCGACGAAAGTCAGCGACTCCATCAACGCTTTGTTCTCCGACGCCGGCAACCGCATCTTCTCGCACGTCAGCAAGACCGGATCCATCGACGCGAGCAAGAAGTTCTTGCCCTCGTCGTTCCCGGGTCCGTGCCGTCGTACGGGCCCTGCCGGTGCGGCCGCGTTTGCCCATGTTGGCGTCAAGCGCATGATGACTCCCTTGATCGGAGCGGACGGTCGCGAGATCAAGCCGAAGAAGGATCTCTCGCATGCGTACCGCGTTGCGACGATCGCCGGATTGTGGCAGTTCAAGGGCCTCGACAAAGACATCGACAAAGCGCTCAATTTGATCTGGCAAGGTACGTTGCATGCTCGACGCGCCGACCAGACCGTGCTCTGGAACGCGACTGACTATCATGTCCCTCATGCCTATAGCCTGGTCGATTACTGCGAGGGCGGCGCT
The DNA here is from genome assembly GCA_023628275.1 of Rhodotorula sp. M30-05A-2. NCBI lineage: Eukaryota > Fungi > Basidiomycota > Microbotryomycetes > Sporidiobolales > Sporidiobolaceae > Rhodotorula > Rhodotorula sp. M30-05A-2. Next base: position 11,485 of record JAMALC010000264.1, on the reverse strand, counting down.
GAGCCTTCCCGTGGACAAGACGCCGATGCTCTTCTACATGAATGAGCTCGAAACCACCTACGAAGAGGCTCGCAGCCATCTCAAGTCGGGCGACACGACGCGCCTCGCCGAAACTCTCGGAGAGCTCTCCGACAGCGAACGCGCCTTGCTCATCACCTACCTCGAGCAGCGCACGACTCCGGAGATTGTCGAGCAGATGAACTTTGACTTGGCCGGCCTCAAACAGACGATCGAGGCTCTCAAGAGCAGCCCTACCGTGGCGCAAAGTCGCGTGGGAGAGTGGGACGAGGAGCGTAAGCGCTTCCTCGTCGAGTGGATGCGCGGTGAGGAGATGATTTGAGGAGGAGAAGAGAACGGATCGCGAGGAGGACCGATTAGCAAGATCGGCATTGCTTGAGAGGAACGGGATCGCTTGGGTACAGTAGTTGAGCTTGGCTTGATGAAACACGCTTCTTTCCGAATGTGTGAACAGAAATCCGGACTGTCAGCTCACAGTCTCGCGCGTGGCGCTCGGGAAGGCCCGTAGGAAAAAGCGCAAATTGTGTCAAGTTTGCCTAGACCATGCGCTTGCGCGAGATATTCATAGACCGCGGGAAGGTATGCTCTATAGAACAGGCTTATCTTTCCGACACACCCTCCCCGGCTCAATTCCGTAGACTTGTTGCCGGGGTGAAAAGACCTCTTCTGTGTGCACGGCCCTTTTCACCTTCTCCTCTTCTCCCATCACCTCGACCTCGGACGAGGTGTCGAGGAGCTGCTCTGAGCAGCCATGAAGCTGCCCAACTATCTCAAACTGTGAGTGCCAGGCCCTCCCATCCCTTAAGCGCGCTCTGGACTGCAAGCGAGCCTGACCGCGACCCTCCCTCCTCGCTCTCCCTCGCTCGGCCTGTACCATCGCAGCGCCGCGCTGCTGAACGCGCCCGGCACGCACCAGCAGGCGCTCAATGCCCTCGCCTCCGAAGGGGGTGAACGCTCGTCCGAGACCCTGCGCGCTCTCCTCCCTTACCTCTCGCTGTCGACGCTCCTCTTGGTCCGCCAAACGCACCCCGATGCCCTCGGCCCAGTCATCTCCGAGCGTCTCTACGACTTGCTCGACGCGCAGAGGGACTGGGTCGTCAGTCCGGAATGTCCGACGGAGCTCCGCGACTCGTACCTCGTCCGCGTATTCGGCGAAGGATGGGACAAGCTCGTCAAGGAGGGCATGACCGCCATCGCCGCCGACAAGAAAGCCGAGATCATCAAGGGACTCGTGCTCGACAGCAGCAAGCTCACTGCGTCCACGCCTCAGCCCCAGCCCTGCCCGGATCTCGCCACCTTCCAGCAAAAACTCAAGCAGACGACGGGCGGACTTCTCGAGAAGCGTGAGCTGTCCCTTCCTCGCGACTACACGGCTCGGTCTCGTGATTGACGCCTGTATACCTCATCAGTGGACTGGAACAACGTCGTCTTGGGCGGCGGAGCGGTCCTGTCGATCTTGACCGGCAAAAGCGAGGACGAGGCCTACAAGAATTCCGATCTTGACCTCTTCCTCGTGGGATTGCAGCCGGACGAGGTCGGTCTCGTCCCTCTCGACAAGGAAACCCTTCTTCGACCTTCACTGACATAAATTTGCTCGAACGCCTCGCTCCGCAGCTCATCCCGAAGGTCAACTCGATCATCGAGCAAATCCAGGCAACCCTCCCGCCAAAGCCGAAGCGGACCAAGACTGTCTCCGAGGGACGCGGGAAGAAGGCCAGGTACCGCACTCGCGAGGTCGAGATTGATGACACGGACGAGGATTGGCGGTTGGAGCACGAGTACTAACTGGGACGAGCAGTACCGTGGCGAGTTGCTCATCGTCAAGGGTGCGTCTTACGGCCGAACTTTGGCCCGTTGATCCAACCTCTTCCTTCTGCTGACATTGAAGGACGGTCCCGTTCAGGCTTCAATGCCATCACGCTCGTCCCGCCTTGCGGTTCCAAGCCCCGCCGCCCCATTCAGATCGTGCTGCACAACCATGCCACCGCTTTCGACGCCCTCGCTCGGTTCGATCTCGATGCTTGCGCAGTCGGCTACACTGGCCAGGCTGTCGTCGCCGTCCCGCGCGCGATCAGGTCGCTCTCCCTTGGCGACTGGATCGGGGGCGTGAATTTCTTCGACCCCAAGCTGGGTCGCAAAGGCGTGAGTTCACCCTCCTGAGCCGCCCTTTAGCTTCTGAGTTGTGCCTCTATCTGGTATCGTCGAGGCTCTCTTAATGCACATCAATAACCGTGTTCAAACTTCCCCTTCTCAGGATCCTTCTGCCAGCACCGCCAGCTCTCGCGCGCTCAAGTACCTGTCACGCGGCTTCTCGCTTGCGTTGCCACCCGCTGCTGTTCAGATCCTCAAGAGCGCCAAGCTTGACCTCCCCGAGGTCCTCAAGAAAGGCAAAGACCGAGCCAAACACGACGCGCAGCCAAGGAATATTCCCGACCTCTCGATCCCTCGTACGGATGAGCTCGCCGGTCTTGCGGGCTTGCTTCGCCGCGAGGCGAACCTCGAGCGCAAGCTGCGCGACCTTGCAGATCCGTCCGGCTCCGGCTTGTCGCTCGACTATGGCCTCAGGGACTCGTCGTGGCTCAAGTCGATCACCGAGCAAGATCTTGAATCTTCGGAGAACGGTCTCTTGGCTCATGACTACTGGGAGTATCAAATCAGAGAAGGTACGGGCGATCGTTCGAGCCACGGCCGCGGGGCGACACAAAGCAGAGCAGCGTTGACGGACGCCTCATATGTGTATCGGGTTGCGACGATTGCCGGCTTGTGGCAGTTCAAGGGCCTTGACGAAGACATTGACAAAGCGCTCAACTTGATCTGGCAAGGTACGTCGCAAACTCAGAGCGCCCACTATACCGCGCTCCTAAAGCGACACTAACCGGTATCGCTTACAATTATAGCCTGGTCCATCACTGCGAGGGCAGCGATGAGCCTTCCTCAACACCACGAATACTTTCTGCTTTTCAGGCTTGACCTCTGCGACGTTTACGAAGAAGCTCGTGCCCAGATGGACTCGGGCGACACGACGCACCTCGCCGAAACCATCGCCAAAGCCTCCAAGGAGGAAGTCGCCTTGGTGATCAACTGCCTCGAGCAACGCACGACTGCCGAGGCCCTCGAGCAGATGAAGTCCGACTTTGCCGGGCTCGAGCAGACGATCGAGGCCCTCAAGAGCAGCCCTATCGCTGGGCAAACTCGCGTTGGCGAATGGGACGAGCAGCGCAAGCGTTTCCTCCTCGAGTGGATGAGCGACAAGGAGATGATCTGAAGAGGGAGATCGAGAGAAATGGCGGCGCTCGAGGAGGACGAAGTTGCCGGTCGGAATAGGAGTTGCTCGAAGCTTGGAGGACTGGAATTGCTTGTGTACAGCTTGACTTCTGGAATAGGCTTTTTTCGGGATCACGCTATAGAGTTTCGGCATTACGCCCGCGGACCTTGGACTTTCACCCGCGATGAAGCCGTCCTCTCTCTTAGCCTCATCCGCCCGTGTAGCTCGGAGCGTGATACCCTGTGATGGGGCCCAAACGAACGAACGATGGCGCTGTGACTGGCGCTGCCCTCAAGCGGCAGCGGATGCGAGAACAGCGCACCATCGCCGTCGAACCGAGTCGAGGAGGAGACTCGTCTACGCACCGCGCTCGCGCTGGAGGATCTGCGGCAAGCGGTGAGTCTATCCGCTCAGGAGTCTTGCCATCTGCAAGCTGATTCGATCATCCTTTCTCGACAGGTAACACTGGCTTGCCGCCAGTTCTCGAGGTCGAAAAGTTTGCCCAAGTGCGCATGGCCTGAGGAGCTTACGGTTCCGATTCATCTCCTGATCAGCGAATTATCACTACAGGCCCGAGCCTTCGAGATCTCCGCGATGCAGCGCGCGATGAAGACCGCAAAGTGAGAACACAGTTCCTGCTCAACTCGCCGCTTACTTCACTTCATACGCAGCGCTTACCTCTTCGCATTGACCGTACAGGGAGGCCGGAACTCAACGAGCGTTTCAGTCGCTACCGCGCCATCTGCGCCGGCGAGCCGCAAGTCACAACATCCGTCGCCTGCCGGAACGATTGAGGGCGAGAGCGAGGGGAGAGGTGCGGCTCCTCTGTGCTTCTCTAGCGAGCGAATCGCCCTGACACTTCGAGCGGCAGGTCCCGAAAGATGCGGCAAAACCGAAACGAGTGACGAGGAGTATGCTCGGTCGGCATCGGCAGCGACCGGGCCTGAAGGCGGAAATGTTTCGGAAGAGACAGAGTGAGTTGGTCATCTGTCCCGAGGCTCCGAGCGAACGAAATAGCTTACTGAGCATTCCACAGTGGGAAAGATGTGGCTCGAAACTCATGTCTGGCACGCCAAGAGAATGCACATGACCGAAATTTGGGGACATCGCTTGGTGGGTCTTCGCGCCTTCTCGTCCGCGTGATCGCCATCAGAGGATACTCAACCTCGTCGCTTGGTCCTTTAGGCGGATCGACCGACGGCGAAGGCTTTCCGCGCTTCGTATCGAGCCTCTCAACACGGCGCGCTCGTCCACGATGCCAGCTACTATCAGTACTTCGAGCTGGAAGGTCCGCTCGTGGATTTGCAGGCTGTCCTCGATGCGATCTGCGATCCTGCCGCGATTTCTCCTGGCTCGAAACGGTGCGTGTCTCGGCTCGGGCATAGGTAGCTTTGACCGGAACCTCAAGCTGACCGTCGTTTGTCCGCAGCTACTCGTCTGGCTCGCGCGAAGTGACGGTGGACGTGTACGATCCCGAGGCAACGTATCCTCGTGGACGAATCGGTCCGGCAACCTTCATCTGGAAGCCCGAGGAACCTCAAGAAGACGCCGAGCCCGTCGCGTCGACCAGCACCTCGCCACCTCCGCCATCACGGCGTACCCTCCTCGTGCGCGTGCATCCGGCTGTCGCTCGTTTGGCTGCGCTCGCTGCGGAGAAAGTAATCCTTGAGAAGCGCCTCGGACTTAGTGTCGCTCTGCGTCGCTTCGACAATGAGTTCCTGACTTTCGAGATCACGGGCCAACGTGCGACCGAGGTGGTCAAAGCTGTCCTCAAGCCGACCAACGCCACTGATGCAAACACGCACGAGGTCAGCAGGATATCTACGCTTCATATATCGCTGTCCTTCCTGACCAGGCCCCCCACAAAACAGGCTTGGCGCAAGCTCGACAGCCATTCCGGTCCTGCTGGCGTGCCGACCGGGATGATGATTGGCGTCTCGGTGTATGATCCTCGACTTTCGTGAGTTTGAACAGTTGCTCCGTATTAACGTCGGGTACTGACCGAGTCAACCGGCCAGCTTCCCGCCGAAACTTGACAAGAAAGCGTCTTCGAGCACGACTCCCCTCACGCCCGCGCCTCGAGTGGCTGCGTGCTCGTCGTTCTGGAACTCGAAGCATCGCGCCTCGATCCGGAAGCCTCGCTACCGCAAGCGTGACCTGGACGCGCGCCGGGCCGAGAACCTCGTTCCGGGTACGGCATTGGCGCCCCTCGCCCAGGACGACCGCGTCCCCGTTCTCCTCATTCAGCGCACCGTCGCCTCTGCCTCCGCTGGCGAGAATGCCATCCACGGCTGGACGCTGACAGTCCCCGCCGGATGGGGCATGCCGTTCTGGTCGTCGCTCGTCTACTCCACGCCGCGCGTCGGCGGTCTCCGCGAGCGCTCGCAGCAATACCAAGAAGCACAAGCTCTCCGCTTCCCGGAAGATGCGGTCGACACGCCTGGCTTCGCCGAGCACGAATCTCGACGCGAAGCGGACGAAAAGGGCTACTGGGATCGGCGCCCGCCGGCGAAACGACCCAGCTACGCCAAACTCGGGACAAGCTCGCCATGGCGCGTCGGCATGGATGACGTGCTCAGCAAGGCTGCCCGGAGGTCTGAAGGCTCGGCCGAGCTGAAGCCGTTCGTCCTTGCGAGATCGATCACCGAGCGCATTCTCAAGGAGGCAGCGTCGGGTCGCCTCGCAGACGCCAGCGACAAGATGGACACCGACGCACCAAGTGTTTCCCATCCGCGGCAACGGGCTGCACTGTTGGAGAAGCAGCTCCTGGAGGAGTGGCAAACCGTCTGCAGCGGCGCAGCCCAAACCCCGGAGATTCTCGCCGCCGCCATGGTCCACGTCAAGATTACGCCCTGCACTCGGGGTGTGCCACAAGATCTTGCTCTTGTCTACGAGCTCGATGTCGAGCAGGCGAGGCAAGTTCGGACCAAGGTTACCGCTTCTGTCGCCGGACACGCCGTCCTCGCAACAGGTGAAGAAGAAGGCCCGGAAGATGTGCGTCATTGCGCATAGATGCACGCTCTTTGAATATACACGCTGACATCTTCCTCACCTACAGCTGTGTGAACGGCCGAGAGCGGAGCAGATCATCGGCAGGGTCACCACTGGTTCATTCTCCCTCTCCTCGGGACACGGCAGCGGAATTGCTGTCATTTCGCTCTCCCGATTGCTCCACTTGGCCAGTCGACCGTGAGTCTGCTCACTCTTCTTCTTCAAGCTGCACGTGCGCTTACTTATCTCCCGACGCAGACCCGACTTGCAACGCCTGATCCTTTTCCGCAACCGGGATGTCGAGACGTTCCGAGCGGCGACCTTTGACCTCCTCTAGCCGTCCGCAGGCGCTCTACTTGCCGCTCGGCCATATCTTTTGACGTAGCTTGCTGCATGCAATGCGAGCTCGATGCCAGGCCGAGAATGAAATCAAGTCGCGTGGCGGCGAACATATCTGGCCAAATTCAGCAACGTCGTTTGTCGGTAGCGCAAGCATGACAAATCTCGATCTTTGGTCGACTCCCAAATCTTTCTCGCGGTCGGCGTAATAGATCATCCCGTTCAGGCGCGAGGCGTAACAACAACCTGAGACTCTCGAATGCGAGCACTTCCCGACGCAAAAACAAGCAGGTTGCCTGCGGGCGGCATCGCCGAGAGGCCCGTTGTCTTCTTTCTGATAGACCACTTACAGGCAGAGTACCCGAGAGGACAGACTTCCTCCATATGAGCTGTAATAAGGGGCTCGTTTACAACTTCAAGTCGAGTCCATGTTTCCGTGCCCAGTTTCCATAGCGGAGGTCGAAAAGTTCTTCGCCCGCCTGACCCGCTTCGATCGATCGCGCGAGCGAGATCCAGTGCCTGCGTGGTCCGCGAGCAGGCACAAGCAGCTCTCCGTCAGCGAATTCACCCTTCGCCAAAAACGCAAGAGCAAAAGAAACGAGTCGCCGGCCCACACGCACCTGCACTTTCCGGGCTCGCCCCGCCTCCGCCACTCTTTCGCGATCCACAAGGCACTCATCACTCCGTCCATATCCCTCACGCGCGGAGGTTCCAACAGCTCCTCAAGTCCCTCGGAGGAGCCCGTGGTGGTGCTGAACCTCGCTCCGAGCGACTGCAACGCGCGGAGTTCGTTCGCGATCGGATCCGGTGACGGCGGTCCTCCCCCCGGCGTTGCCGCTGCTGCTGCGAGAGCTTCGGAGAGGAGTCGTAGGGGAGGGTAGAGAGCGGGCCGGATGTGAGTCGTCGCGGGATAGGTCTGTTCGAGCTCGGAGACGATTCGTCCAAGTTCGTCGAGACCCATACGACGAGGCTCCGCGAGCTCCTCCTCTGCTCGTCGAACAAGTTCAATCCGTCGACGTCGAACCTTCGCTCCCGCTTGTCGCTCTTCCACGCAGAGGGGACAAGCACATTCGAACCCATGCGCGGCGAGTTTCGCCGCCCTCACTTCGAGCTGGTCCGCCGCGTCGACGTACGAATCGACGAGTTCTTCCCCTGGGGCGATGTCGACTCGGGCGCGGAGGAGGAATACGGAGGAAAGGAAGGTGTAGGTGCAGTTGGAGAGGCAGGAATGGTTGAGCGCGGAGGGGTATTCGGGGTAGAGGGCAGTGGGTGCGTGGAAGAGTTGGTCTTTGTCGGGGTCGGGGTCGACGTCGTTGTCTCGACCGTCAGCAGTCGACAACGAGGATTGGCGACTCGCCGCGGCCGAGGAGGAAGAGGAGGCCGTCACGTCTTCGACGTGGAACCCATTGAACGTCACTGCGCCTTCGACCTTGCTCGGCGAGACGACGTCCACATCGTCCTCCGGTCGTCGGTCTCGGTCTGGATCTCGACATCGTCCGAGTTGCGTCCCCGCCCAGAGCGGCGCGATCGCCTCGCGCGTCCTCCCCCTCCTCCCGAGCGAGCCTGACCCTCCATCACCTTCACCTTCACCTTGTCCTTGGTCTTCAAGCGCCGCGCGCCACAAAACCTGACTAACCACCTCCCTCACAGCCCACGGGTCCTCCGACCTCGTCCACAAATTCACTCCCACCGTATACCTATACCGCCGCTGACCTTCACGCGGTCCTCCTCCTCCGGCGGACGCGAGCGGTTTGCAACACATGAGGAGTTGGCCGCGTTTGATGGGACGGAGGGCGACGAGTCCGTGGCCTTGTTTGCCTGGGATGTGGGGGGAGATCGAGATGGAGGCGGAGTCGATCCAGTCGGCGGGGAGGTCCACTTCCGCGGCGGCGGCCGGTGATGATTGCGGGAAGGCGCGCCGCTGCTCGACGACGCTCGACAACCAGAGGGATCGGAGCGTTTCGGCGCTGGGGCCCCGTTCCGCTTCGAGTTGGCGCTGCTTGATCCGCTCGAGGAGTGCCGTCGCTTCCCCCTTGGAGGAGGACGAGTTGGGGTTTTTGTCCGGATGATCGGTAGCGGCAGCGATGGAACGACGGATCGCTTCTTCGCAAGTTTTCAGGGCGGGGTCGTATTGCCCGACTCGGTACAACCCGAGCGCACGACGGTACAGTAATTTGATCCGCAAGGAGGAGGACGTTGGCGCGGTCGGTGTGCTGTGGGACGACGACGACGACTCGAGGACGAGCAACCCGGCTTGTGCTGCCCGGTGTGCGCATTCGGGCAGTTCGAGGCGGAGGAGAGTCTGCGCCAGGTTGGCATGCACTTTGACCCGAAGGAGGAGTTGATCGTCGTCTGACTTCGACGGCGAGGTCGACGTCGACGGGGTGGGAGTGGACGAAGGGTCGCCTTGGAGTGCGTCGAGCGCGAGTTGGTAGGCTTCTTGCGCGCGGACGAGGCGCCCCGTCGCGAACGCCTTGTCGCCCGCTTCTTTAAACCGTGCTGGTGACTCGGCGACTGGGTCGAGCCAATGCGATGTACGGGTACCACCAGGACCGAGACGAGGGGACGGGAAACGGACGTTGGTCAAGAGTGGGGAGCGAGGGTAGAGTCGGATGATGTCGACGGGGGATTCGATCCGGATGTAGTAGGAGGACCCGTCATTGAGAGAGCGGAAGAGCGGTTCTTTGATGCCTGCGTGATTGTGGAATCAGGAGAGTGAGCCGGCTTTGAAACTCCGAGAAGGAGTTGCAGGAGGCGGCGCGCGAGTGTACCGAATATCGCTCCGATGGGGAACCAATCGTGGAGTTGATCTTGAGGGATCGAGGTGGTCGGTACGTGAAAGAGCTGGACGGGGACGGGGTTGCCGCGTGCGTCCTCGACGACGAATTGGACCGAGACGGTGCGGAGTGGCTGCGAGATGATCCGGACTGGCAAGAGTTTGCCTGCCCCAAGAATTGCCCGTTTAGCCGTCACGTTAGACGGTCCTCGAGAATGCGGGAAGAGACTAACCTCTTGCGGGTTGATTCAAATTCAGCGAGACAGAGGAAGCTGAAGAAAGGAAGCCGTCGTCGAGTGGGTCCAGCTGGTGGAGGAGTGCGGCAGCGGATGATCTCTTTCCCGGACCAATGATGGCTCTAGCAGTCCTGACTTGCTTGGCGTTGTCCAAGTCTCGCTCGCGGCGTTCGAGGTGAGCATGGCGGGCGAGGCACTCGTCGCGGTCGAGTTGCACGGTGAGCCGAGACGGAGCTGGGAGCGAAGTAGCGGCGCTCGAGAGCGCGTCCCAGTCATAGTCGGCCAGCTTGGCGTCCACTGTCAGCGCTTTCCAGTTCAAGCGGATGTCGAAGGGCTTCGGTTCCTCTGGGAGAGCTCGCGCTCATCGTCGTCTCCTCTCGCTCGACTCGAGTGGATGCCCAAGAACCGTCCTGAACGCGAACCTGATCAGTCTGCTCTGAACGAGTACCTCGGCACGCGTGACTCTCGCCCGCACCAACGCTCGCTCCAGTCGCTGTGGTCGCGTGCAACTGCAGCCCCACCTTGCGCTCTTCTCTCGACGCGTACGCTCTCAGGCACCATGCAAGCGAGCGAGGACGCGCAGATGCAGTCCCAAGTCAAGGAGACGCGTAAGTCTCCCGCTCTCGAGAGAACCCGTCTCGCCTCCTCTGGACGAGCGCGTTCTCATCGCGTTCCCAAATCGAATGACCTCATGGACCGCACCACACGCAGCTTTCACAAAGGCCAAAGCTGCAGCCGACTCGAACAAGGCCAAGAAACGCGACAGCGAACCACCAGCAGCAGCAGAGTCGCCTCGCAAAAAACTCAAACTCGATTCCCAAGGTTAGAGAGAGAGAGAGCCGCATTACTCACACGGTGAGGTGAGGCAGGCGAGGGGATTCTGACCATTCGTACAAGCATCGACAGGCGCTTCAGCGGCCACGACGTCCGTCTCCCCCGCCGACGAAGACGTGAAGCAGCCGGCGACCGCGAGCTCGTCAAAACCCGTCTCTTCCTTCTTTGCGCCGAGGTCTACCAAGTCCACGGCATCGACATCTTCGTCTGACAAAGCCACGAGCAAGGCCAACGGCAAAGGGAAAGGAAAAACTCAAAACGACGACGAGAACGACGAAGAGGACGAGGAGGAGGGTGGCGAGAGGAGGAGGGTCCCCGCGCGCGGGCAGCAGAGAAAGGCGGCGAGTGAGAGCCCGAGCGGACTTGAGGAGGAGGGGGAGGATGGTGACGATGACGACGAGATGAGCGAAGAGGAAGAGCAAGAGGAGGAGCAGGAAGCGGCGGTCAAGATGTCAGTGTCTCCCTCCCTTGGCCCCAATGTGTGGCCTCAACCTGCCGCCACAACCACGCTGACACGCCCTCCTTACGATACTCACCGGATCAGTGCCGACATCTTCACAAAGGCGAGCAGCAAGCCGGACAAGGCCCAGACGAGCTGGAAAGCCGGCGAACCGTAAGTCTCTCCTCCTTCAAAGGCGTTGCAATCTAAAACACATTTGGCGCGAGGTTGTGTGTTCGCTGACCTGCTCCTCCTCCTCCTCCTCCTCCTCCTCCTCCTTCTCTACGCGCATTTCGTTCGGACGTTGTGATGAAAATCCAGTGTCCCGTACGCCGCATTGACGGCGACGTTTTCCAAGATTGCCGCCACGACCAAGCGACTCGAGATCTCGGCCTACTTAACCGAGTTCCTCGTCAACGTCATTGAGAAGACGCCAGAAGACTTGCTCAAGACGGTCTATCTCTGCATCAACCGCGTGAGTCATTTTTTTATCGTTCACCGCGGGGGGGGGGGGGGGGGGATCAGATTGGCTTATTCCTGACTATCGAACGAACGAGCGAATGACCAACGATATGCAAAAAGCTCGC
>JAMALC010000263.1:0-19075 GCA_023628275.1 Rhodotorula sp. M30-05A-2 | reverse complement strand
TTGGGGACGTGGTGGTCCTGGAGGTACTTTTTCAAGTCGGACTGGCCCCAGTTGGCGTACGGCGGGACGGCCTGGTCCGCCGAGACGGCGGCGGCAGAGCTGGCCACGATCACGGCGAGCGCCGTCAAGTGGGGCGTAAACTTCATCGGGCGCGCTGGCGGGCGGCGAGAGGGGGTTAGGTCGAGTGGTTTACTCGGTCAAGATCGACAGGAGACTCACAGTGTGTGTGTTTGAGCCGTGCAAGAGGGACGGCGTGAGGGAAGAGAGGAAGGGCGACGGGAGACTCGAGAAGGCGACACGCAGCGAACGCGAGTGACGTCGTTGCTCGAGCTGCACCGCCACGTCGACACGTTGATCGAAACTCAACATCACAAATGCTTCATTACTCTCTCGTTGTAATCAATCGTGCTAATTCCCCTTGAAGTGGCCCCGCTTGATCAACCAACACAAAGCGTCAAGCATACGCGCTCTTCCTTTGAGGTGCCACGGGGCTCACAGTACGCACGGCGCTGCCGAATCGAACTGCTCCCACGTACGCGGCGGAATCGCTTTGACCGCCTCGAACGAAACTTTGTCGCTGGACCCGCCGTCTCGCTCGCTCGTCAGACACGCGCGGTGCTGTCTTGCGGGCGTGCGCTGGCACCGAACAAGGTAGCAGTGAGTCCCGTCTCTGCACTCGACTCGCTACCCGGCCGTGAGGACAGCGGACGCGCTCGCTCTTGGAGGACTCGCGCTAAAATCGGCGACGGACGGTTCAACTACTCTCGCTTGCGGGCGGAGTATAGAGGGTAGAACGGCTCCAATATGGCCTTGCGATGAGAGGCGGGCCGCGCAAGCAGTCGACCGAGCAGTCTTATAGTCTCGGACGAGTTTGTACTGACCCTTGCCTCGTTCTATCAAACAGCCTGATGCAGAATCGCCCGCCGCCTCCAGTCAAGTCGCACCTCTTCGCCCCGAGCGGCAATAAGAAGGGCAAGGGCAGGCCGGCGCCGACTTCAGTGACCCACGCGAGCAGGGCGCACCCGGCCGCACCGATGAAGCCTCAGCCCCCTCCTCCGCCTCCGCCGCTGCCACTCGCGTCCATGAACGCCTCGGGTTCCGGTTCTGGTCCTCCTCTCGCTCCCTCACCGCAATCTCATCGACCCCCTTCCAACAACCACCATGCCGGACCACCCCCACCCGCGGGTCAAGCCCGTCCCCTTTCGGCGCTCGCGACTCCCGACATCCGCAGGCAAGTCTCCTCGGCCATGAAACTCCTCGCGAGTATCGCGCGAGACCAACAAGATCGCGATTACCTCGAATCGGCGTACGAATGGCCCGACTTGGCCGACGAGGAACGCAACGCCTTGAATGCCAAACTGGACACGGCGAGGCAAGCCGAGATGGCGCAACGCGACAAGACGATCGAGGGGACGTTCTCGAAGTTGTCGAACGACATGATTGCGCTCTTTACCGCGTTGGTCGAGCATGCGACTAGCTCAAGGTTGGAAGGGTTGGTGAGGAGGTGCGACGCCCAGCAGAAACGGATCGATGACCTCGAGGCGCAGAAGGCCGCTTCCAGCACCACCACCAGCACCAGCCCCGCCGCGGCCGCCGCCAACACCAGCGCCGCTGCCGCTACCGTCGCCGCCGCTCAGCAAAAACGCATCGACGACCTCGAGCGCAAGTTGAACACGCTCGTGCAAGCTCAAGCTCAAGCTCACCAGACTACTTCGTCGTCGTCCCCGCGTCCGGCAGCCGCCCCACCCGGTCGACCTCACGCTTTCACTCCCGCCGCCGCCGCCGGATCCTCCGCCTCACCCCCCGGCACTCCCATCGATCCCACCTCGGCCCCTGCCGACTTGAACGCGACGTACAAAGAACTGCGCGACAAGTACCGCTATGTCGGGAACGAAGTCCGCGCGCAAAAGACCCGGATCGACAAGCTCGATCACAGTGTAGGAGAGTTGCAGAAGAAGCTGGCGGGGCACTCGGAGGAAGCTGCTGGGACGACGGGGGGAGGGGGAGAAGTCGTTAAGGGGTTGGAGAAAAGGTTGGAGAAGGTCGAGCAGGCTTTGGTGGTGGCGACTCAGCAGCCGCAGCAGAGTGGGGCGGGCGGAGCAGGAGGAGAAGGGACCGTGGACCCGCGCCGTCGGCCGAGTTCGACGACTCCGGCCGACGCGCAAGTTCCTGCTGCTGCTGCTGCTGCTGCTGCGGAAGTCGCCGCCCTCCGCGCCGACGTCGATGCGCTCACCTCGACAATCTCCACCCATCTCGGCAAGCGCCCGCACGATGGCGTCGATGGGGCCGACTCGGGAGCCGACCATCCGCACAAAGCTGCCAAGTCGAACGAGGGAGCGAGGCCGGCTTCTTCTTCTTCAGCGGCCGCCGCTCGAGACGACGAACAGCAGCAGCAGCAGCTGCTCAAGGAGCGGTTGCAGAAAGTCGAGGAGCGGTTGGAAGGCTGCGAGAAGAAGGTGACGGCGCTCCGGTCCGATGTTGACAAGGATGGGAGCCGGATCGACGCCACGGTGGTCAATGTCACGGACCTCGAGAAGAAGGACAAGGAACGGGCGGAGCGGGAACAGGCTGCGGCGGCGGCTGCTGCGGCGCCGCCGGTTTCGAAGGGCGGCAGCAGCACGAGCGATATGGACTTGGACAAGAGCGACCAGGAGGATCAGAAGGCGAAGGCGAACGCGGAGAAGTTTGATGTCCTCGAGCGGAGGATTCAGCAGATGGAGGCGAGCGGGTCGCCTGAACTGTTGGTGAGTGTTCCTCGCTCTCTCTTTTCCATTTGCGGCACTCGTGTGCATTAGACTGAGTGCAGGACCGTGGGATGCAGATCGAACCGGTCAAGAACGAGGTGGCCGAGCTTCGCAAGTTGTTCGACGAGGTCTGCTTCGACCGGGCTCTCTTTCGAGAATCAGATGTGCAAGACTGACCTCGAAAGATGCCCCTTCACAGCGCGTCCCGTCGCCCAACACCCTCGAGGACCCTAAGAACATCCTCGCCTGCATCCGCAACCTTGAACAGTCCGTCGCCCGATCCTCCGCATCTGCCGCCCCCGTCCTCGAAACCATGCACTCCTTTGTCGGCACAGCGGCGGATGGCTCGGCCCTCCCCGCTGATCAAGTCCGCTCCAAATTGCTCGACACGTTGATCCGGGTGCGGGATGACTTGCAGCGGCACGGGACGTCGCTGGCGAGTCATGATCAGTCGATCAAGAGTTTGGTCAAGGCGAGCGAGGATACGGATTCCAAGTTTGAGGCGCTCGAGGGCCTTGCGAGCTTGTTGAGCGAGTGAGTTTCGCTTTCCTGTTTCAGCGTTCCCTCTCTCTGGATGCGCGCGTGCGTACGAGCGCAAGGTGCAGCGAACTTACTGCGTAACCCTTGCTTTGGGCGCCGCTGTTGTAGCAGGGCTCTCCCGCAGCTGCGCGATCTTTACCTCGTCGTCTGCCGCGCGCAGGAGATGAACCTCTTCCCCAAGACGGCGACCCTCTTCCCGAATGCGAATGCGAACGCGAACGCGAACGCGACCAGGCTCGCGATCCGGAATGGCTCGCATGGATCTCCTACTCCGGGGGTGTCGACCACGACGGCAGCAGCGGCGGCGAGTGCAGCTCCGAACGGGATCGCCAATGGCGCCACCGGCAACACCGGCAGCACCGGCAGCGGAGCGAATCCTGCTCCTCCTCAGCCGAACGGGATCGTTGGAGTTCCTCCTCCTGCCCCGACTGCCAATATCTCTTCCACGCCTGCCGCCGGAGCGACCACTGGAGCGAACGCCGCGGCGCAGGGACGACCTTCCACGACACCAGCGGCAGCTCCGTCCACGTCCACGTCGACGTCTACGAATCCGTCTTCGCTGCCGCTGCCGCAGCGGCCTCAGCAACCGCACGGGCAGCAGCAGCGACCTGGGTCTGCGAACGGATCCTCGTCGGGAGCGACTCCGAGGACGATTCCGACTTCGTTGCCGCCACGGCCTCAGTGAGCGGAGGTGGTACTGGGGGAGCAGCTTGGCACCCAACTCTCTTGTGAGGAATGCTTGTCGGGAGGCGGAGGGCGATGACCGCGCGAGAGGAGACTTTCCCGGGGACGCGAGGGCATGAGTCGCGCGGCTCGGGGTAGCAGATCATGTAGTAGCGAGTAATAACGCTTACTAGCACCCCGTCCTCAAAGGAGGCCTCGTTCTGGCTCTTCTCGCTTTTGTCTCCGGGTTGCACGTGACTTGACCTCATCGTCGCTTCTCTTCTTTCCCCTCTGAACACCCCTATTTGGCTGCCGGACTCTCTCGGAAGGCACGCTACGATGCCTCCAGTATTTGGTGGATCTCCTACGTGCGTGCCACCAGTCCCCGCTTCGCATCTCGTGTCGTCACCGTCATCCGCGAAGAAGCTGTTTGACGTCGGCTGACATGCGCGAACATCGCGGTGAGCACGCAGCTGTCCGACGTGTGGCAAGGCTGTCTACTTTGCCGAGAAGGTGATTGGACCGGGCGGGACGGTACGCTATGCCCTGTCTCCTCGCTCTTCAGGCTCGTGACGAACGAGTCGGACACAACTCGTCACAGAGCGCTGATGTATCCTCCGGGCTTTTTTCCTGCGTACAGGCGTATCACAAGCTGTGCCTCAAATGCAACGAGTGCCAAAAGTCGCTCGAACCGCGCTTGCTGGTCGACCATGACGGCGTGGTGCGTCTTCTTGCTGCTCTCCTCTCGCCAGCCCGCGTCGTCGAGCTGTCAGTCTCTCTGAAGGCCGTGCGTGCGCTCATGATCTCTTTGAGGCTGCACAGGCATATTGCAAAGCCTGTTACGGCAAGCTCTTTGGCGCGAAAGGCTACGGAGCAGGTGCGTCCCTCTTCGACAGTTGCGACTCGGGGACCTGGACCCTGACTCTGGACCTGACCGCTCTTGCGAATGTCTTCATGCACGCACAGGTGGAGCCCTCGTCGGCGAGTACAGACCCCGCGCAACCCCGCCTTCAAGTCCGCAAAAGGGACCGCCGACGCCAGCTCGTCCAACTCCCCCTTCCGCTTCCGTTCCGAACCCTTCCTTCTCGGCAGGATCTCCCCGTTCTGTGCCTCCTGCGCCGGAGACATCCGCACGACGACCGCTTCCGACCCCGCCTGTTCCGGCTCCGAAACCGCCTTCGATCCCTGCTCGACCTTCTTTCGGAGGCGGAGGACCTGCATCAGCATCAGCACCAGCGCCATCTATCCCCGTTGTGACACTGCCTCTCGGTACCTATCGAGGCGACTCCTCGTCTGGACAACTAGACTCGGACTCGGACCCATACAGGCCACGAGCGAGTGCGAGCGGGAACAACGCCCCACCTCCCGCGCCCGATTTCGACGAAGACGACACCCGTTCACGCACCATCTCCGCTTCAGCTCTCCCTCCCGCTCCTCCCCTCACAAGCTCCCACCACACCTCCTCGCCCCACCTCTCGCCCGACCTCTGCCCACGGTGTCACACCGTCGTTTACCACGCCGAAGCCGTCTCGGCCCTGTCTCGCAAATGGCACAAACGGTGCTTGCGCTGCGCCGGGTGCGGGACGACGTTGATGCCGAATCGGTTGGATGAGAGGGACGGGGATCCCTGGTGCAGGAAGTGTTATACGGATAAGTTTGGGTTGAAGGGAGGGATGGGAGTCATGTCGGTGAGTTTTCGGCGGCCCGCGATGTCGTTCTTTTCTGCTCCGGGAGAGAAACCCGCTTGTGCAAAAGAGACTGACTCGAGCGATTGAAACTGTTTGAATCTCACAACGACCGAATCTTTTCTAGCGCTAGAGAGCAGTAGCGGCTCGCTACGAGTAGAGCAAAGGAGAGACACTGAAGAATACAAACCAAATTCATATTCACAACCGAGAGAAAGGCTCGCTCTTCTGCTGCAATCGTGCTACGTGAGCGCAAGCGCAGGTGCCAACCCGCTTCGTTTCGTGAAGAGGGGTGCGCTTATGAGCTGACTTTGATGAACCGACCGATCTGTTCTCCAGCCTGCAAGATTCGAGCACAACGCTGACAAAACAGTGAGCTTCCCCTTTCCGTTCTCGTGAGTAAGGGAGTTCCTCTCTCCTGTTATGCGGGATGCAGGACTCGCCTTGACAATGGTCTCCATTGCCGAGTCCGAGTTCTTGAGCAGGTCGGCGTCCCATTGAACAAGGCCGGGCGGGAAGAGCGCAATGATGGTCGAACCGCTGTGGATTCAAGGGGTGCTTCAGTCCGTTGTATCCTCAGACCATGAAGTACGCTGAGATCTTGGCCTCACCCGTAAGCTGTGCGACGATCGAATTGGAAACAGAGCACGCAAAAGAGCCCCGCGTAAGCGCGTGAGCTCATCTGTTGCCCACCCTGGCAATCGAAAAAGTGACTCTTGACGCACCGAAATAGCCCAACTCGTCCGCCCGCTTGATCTTCTTCCCTTCTTCCTGCGTTCGGACAATGCTCCCAACGAGCATCGCTCCGACTTGCACGAACGCGACGGGGACGGTCGAACCGTCGGGTCGGTCGCACGAGAGCATGGTGACTGCGTCGGGGGTGGGACATCATTTCTCCAGAAGTCAGCTTGACCGAACGAGAGTCAGAGAGAGAGGATGGTGGAGGAGCGCACCATCGCGTTTGTTCTTGGTAAAGACGTCGAGGTCTTCGTTCACGCAGACAGGGTTGACAGTCTGTGCGTCCCAGCGTGACCATCCGAAGGAAGGTCCCAGCGTTAATACAACTTCGCGCCGAGGCCAAATAAGCGGGGCCACAGAGAGAGAGACGCACAAAGTAGCTCCCCTTGATGGAAGTCGATTTGCCGACCGTTCCCGCGATGGGAGAGTGGTACCGATGGTAGTCGGCCGGGGCGAGACGGAACACGGCAATCTCGCCGTTTTCGAAGTCTTTCGCGAGCTTTTCGTCCCCGAGGAGGTGCGGGACCGTAAAGTTGTGACCCTGTATATTATTCAGCGAGTGAGCGACACCAGTTTCCCGCAAAGGGCATGATACCCTCCGAATCGATCCCGAGATCGGGAGAGTCGGCGAACGGGCACCAAGTACGCAGGCAGAACAGGCGGCACTCACCTTGATCCAAATCTCCTTGGCCTTGTCCACCGTCTGGAAGACCGTCAACCTGCAATCCGCCGCGCTCGACACGACGTCCGGATCTTCCGGATGCGCAGGCGGTCTCGCGTCGGGTTTCAAGCGGCGGTAGAAGAACTCGTTGAAGGTGCGGTATTTGGTGATGTCGGGTTCGAGGAGGGCCGAGGTGTCGATTTGGTAGGTTTGGATGAAGGCTTGGATGTGCGCGAGGGCGTTGGTGGGAGAGTCGAACGCGATCCCTTGCTTGATGCTCTGGCTCTGTGCGTCGAGGAACGTCAGTGTAGCCACAGACGATCAGCTGCTCCCTCCCTCTGCAGGAAGAGTAGCGCCTCATGATAATGAACAGCTTGCCCGCGCACCTTGAGGAGCTCCTCGACGCGCGCCATCCCGAGCATTTTTGCCTGTTCGCGGCCGTGATACAGCGCCTGCATCCCGCACCGGACATAGATCGGCATGCTCTGTGAGACCGCTCGATTATCGTATCAGCAGTCGGGCACAATCACCTAGCGTCCGGGCTGCAGAACGAGAGGAAGGCCTGGCTCACCTCCCAGACTTTTTCGGGCGGGTCGGTCCTCGTCAGGACATAGTTGCCGAGATGATAACCCGCTGCGAGTTTCGCGATCCCGGGAATCAGGCGCTGCAGCCAAGGATGTTTGACGCCTGTACCCGCACAATGTTCAGCACAATGTAGAGAGAGAGACGGAGGCTGTTCGAAGTGGGGTCGCCTCCCGCATCGAGTGGTGGTGCCATACGTACGCACCTGTCGCGGCCGGGGTGTGGATATCGAGATCTTTTGGTGGTTCATCCGGCGCGTGCGTCAAGCCATCAAGCGCAGTCTATGGTGCAAGCTTGTTCAGTTCAAACCCTCCCGAACGATGACGATGACGAGATGATGAGGAAGCGTACTACAAAGTCGCCTTGATGCAGCTCGCGAGGGTGCGGTTCAGTCATCGGTATAGCCTCTGGGCGATTCAACAGGCAAAGGAGGCTAGATGAGGGAGCGAAAGGAGGAGAGGAGAGGAGAGGAGAGGAGAGGATGACGCTGCACGTGACACTCTCTCTCAAATTAGCCACGAGTAGTCCGAAAATAGGGTATACTGAGGGATCACTCTATGTAATGCACGTTTTGGAAGCAGATATGATATACCGTCCAAGAAAGAGATGAGGAGGCGCCGACTCAGCACTCGCCCTCTTCTCCCAGTGTCCGTCGTCGTCGTCCTCCTCCTCGCCGCTCTGCTGCCTCTTCTTCCTCGTCCTCGTCGGAAGACACGTCCTTACCATCCTCCTCTTCGTCTTCATCCTCTTCTTCGTCCGCCTCAGCCGCCTCAGCACTCGCCGCCCCCGCCGCACGCACGACCGCTCCCGGACTAGCAGCAAGCAAGTACCCCCCACCAAGCGTCAAACTAACCGTTCGAGGACGTCCACCACCCGCAGTTGTTGTGGGTCGGATCGCAGTTGCCGAGACGGCGATGGGTTGGAGGAGCTGATTCTCGCGCCGCGTCGGCGCGTCCGGCGGTGCGCCATGTGCATGTGATCCTGCAGAGGAGTCTTTGAGCCTTTCGGAGGAGCTGGGAGTCGAAGCGTCGGCTGTGGGGACGTCGAGGATGATGGTCTTGGCGTTCGGAGGAAGCGCGTCCCGACGCCGAGACGGGTCGTTGATGCCGCTGCCGCCACCAGTGGCGGATGAGGAACCGCCCTGCTTGCTTTCGTTCGAGGATTCGCCCTCGCTGCTGCTCTGAGAGGGAGCATCACGAGTGAGGAGGTAGACGCCTGTTCCGTTTCCGGGGAAGGGGTCAATACTCCGGCCCTCTTATGAGCGATCGCTTGCAAGGAGAGAAGAGAAGCGGTGACACTGAGTGTGAACTCACCTCCTCCCGAGACCAAACACCCAAACGCAAAGTTGATCAACGACGGCAACCCGATCCCTTCAAAGTCGCGGTACAGGATCGCCGACCCGACAATGGTCGAGAGCGCAAAAGTCATGTACTGGATCGGGATCACGACGCGCGATTCGAAGCGCTGGACTGTAGGCGATTACTTCAATTAGATTAGGCTCAAGTCGTCCATGGTAGGTGATCGATGGGGAGGAGCGAGAGAGAGAGACCAAGAGAGAGATGAACGGACGGGATTTGTTGACGAAATTGACTTGGACGACGGCGGTGATGATGAGCACGAGCAATACTGGATAAGCGATCCAGTGCTTAAAGCTGGCGTAGTAGATAGTCCGGGGGACGTCAATCGACTATTAGGAGACGGGAAAGAGAGGAACGTGACGAACGTGTCGAGGAACATGAGGTTCAGGAAGGACGAGATGGCTTTCGTTGACAAGACGGTGAATGACCCTGTCCGTCCTCAAAGGTCCGAACATCAGCTCCTGTGCGAATTCCCCCGGGGTTCGGGAACCGATCCCACGAAAAAAGGAGCCGAAGGCAAGGAGACGTGGTGAAGACGGACCTGCGAGAGCGCACAGGACCAAATCGATCAAGACGAACCGGTCTCCGTATTTCGTTTGACTGAGCCACGCGAGGATCAGGATGGCGACGAGACTGGTTGCCGAGTAGGCGATGAAGAGGGGGCGCGAGATGGCTTTGAGGAATTGGTGAGGGGTCAACTGCCGTCGTTTGCAATTCGGGATTGAGCGGAACGTCAGTTGGCAGGATGGAGAGAAGAAAAAAAACAGGGAGGAAAGGGAGGAGGAGGAGGACAGACCTTGGTGTCGTTGGAGTGGGAAGCGTAGACGACGGTGGCGCCGCCGAGGACGGCGATCGCGACGCCGATCAAGTCCTTTTTCCGGAACGGCTGTGCGCGCGTAATTTCACCCGAAACAGTGAGCATCAGTCAGCAATTCAGAGCACATCCGAATCGAAAGTGCAGCATAAGTGGGTAGAGAGCGCCGCGCACCTCTCTGACGACGAGCGGCGCGAGAAAGACGTTGGCGACGAGGGTGACCATGCCCAAGGGGGCGACGACACTTGGCGGTGCGAACGCGTACGCGAGAAAGTTGCACAGCTCGCCGCCGTTCATCAACCCGAACCCCAGCAGCCAGAGTTTGTTGCGGAGGAAACCCTTGTCGAGGCGGGGTCGGCGGCGCGTATTTGGTTTCGTGCTGCGGTTGCGACTACGAGACTTTGATCTCGATTTTGAGCGTGCGTGTCCGCCGTTCTCGTCACGACGAGCATGACTTGACTCTCCCTCTTCAACAGGTTCAGTGACGGCGACGATCACGCGCGGTCCATTCTGCGCTTCTTCACCGCTTGGGGATTCTTGCGAACGCTGCCGTCGTAAGAGTGGAGTGTGCTCGTCCGCGGGCTCGTGATGTCGGTCCGAGAGAGGTTTCCGACCGCGTACCGATAGATTCGGCGGCCGAGTCGAGCCGTGGTGGTGTTGTCGACTCTCCCTCCGGAGATGAGCCAAACTGTGCGCACATGATCCTGATTAGCTTGTACTTACAGCTCGTATTCGCAAGAGCAGAACGGTACTCGCCGCTGTACGTTGAGTCCGAGGGCGATCAAGATTCCGGCTCCGATGGCGAGAGCGACGCCGATCAGACTTGAAGTTCCCTGTGAGCCCGGCGCATCGGGTAGGACCATCCGAAGCGCGTACTGCGGCTGCTCGATCTCGTCAGACGCCTCAAGAAGGCGACTGGGACGGGAGAGGTCAAGAGAGCCCCACTCGGAGACGACGCTCTGCCTCTTGCCATTTCACAGTGACGAGCGAGCGAGATGGCGTCGCAGCAAGCGGTGCACAGAAGGCAGACGCCTCTTACGGCCACTCACGATCCGCTCCTCGCAGACGAGGATGGCGAGCACCTCCTCCCCTCCTCCTCCTCCTCCGAGGCGACGACCGCTCATCCACCCGCACCCGCACCCACGCGCACCGTGAGCATCGACACGACCGACAAGACGTGCTGGATCTGCTACACCACCGAAGCCGAAGACCCCTCCCTCGCCTTTATCCACCCTTGCTCGTGCACCCTGCTCGCCCACCCCGACTGCCTCCTCGAATGGATCTCGACGCAGCAAGCCATGCACCCCGCCACGAGACCAACACCGCGCTGTCCCGCTTGTGGGACCCAGATCCGCATCCACCAGGACCGGAGCGACTTCTTGAGGTGGTACAGACAGTTTAGGAGGAGCGTCGACCGTGCGAGTTTGGCGGCAGGAGTGGGCAGCATCGCCGCCAGCGCGTGGTTCGTCTCGGCGGCGTATGGCGCTTGGGCACTCAAGACCTTCATGGGAGAGCAGGTCACCGAGGCCCTCTTGCTCCGGCATCAGAACGGCCTCCCGTGGCGGTACTGGCGTAGGTCCCTTTTCTCCTGGAGGGTTCCTCTATGGAAAGCACACGAACTGAGACCATCTCTACAACAGTCAATCTCCCCTTGATCCCCATCTCGCTCGTCCTATCCCGCACTCCCTTGATCGACTCGCTCCTCCCCTTCCTCCCTCTCACCCTCGTCCTCTCCACCCACACCCATACCCACGCCCCCTTTTCCTACGACCCCATCGGGATCGACGACCTCTCCCTCCGCTGGCCTCCCTCCCCCACGTTGACGGTCTGTCTCCTCCCCTGGCTCCGGTTGCTCTACCTCCGCTTGCGGTACAAGGTCTTTCGGGCCGTCTTGGGCAGGAGGAAACAGTTCCGCGGGCTCGCGGGCGTCTTTGAAGAAGCGGCGATGGATGAGGTGGCGAGCTTTCCTGCCGCTGGGGATGGCGACGGCGATGCGGAGGGTGAAGAAGACGACGGAGCGAGAGGAGGAGGAGATATGGTCGGGTTGGTGGCGACTTTTGAGGTTGAAATGGAGGAAGAAGGAGAGGCGGGGGCGAGACGGCACGATGGTGGTGTCGCTGCCCACCAGGAGGAAGAGCAAGAGGAAGGTGATCACGAACGGCCAGCACAAGGACAAGCACAAGCGCAAAACCCTCGCCTCCGCCCTGCTCAACAACCCCAAGCCCCGCCAGCCCCGCCAGTAGCGACCGAATCCATCCGCCTCCGCGTCGGCCTCGGCCGCCTCACCTCGCTCGTCCTCGGTGCCTTGATCTTCCCCGCCCTGTCCTCCCTAGCGGGTTCCGCCCTCTTTTGGCTCGCGAGTCGACACAGTTCGGCGAAACCGTTCAGGATGTTGCGGCACGTTCTCGGTCTGACGACTCTCCTGGGCGTCGGTTCGTCCCGTGCCATGTCGACTGGTGGCGGCGGCGGTGGTGGTTCCGCCTCCGGATTGGGATGGATCCGCGCCTTGATCACCAGCGGTTTCGCGTCCCCAGCAGCCCGGGCGGGCCGCCCGGCCGTCGTCGACCCGAAATGGATCCGCAACACCCTCGGCGCGGGATTGGTCCTCCTCACGCGCGACGCGGTCGAATTGACGGTCGGGTTGTTGGATCAGAAGAGGCAAAAGTCGAGGCGGATCGTCGAGAGGCCGTTTAGGCCCCGGAGTGCGAGCGTGCACTCGAATACCCCATCGGCGGGGACGGGGACGGGGGCAGAGATCTTGCAAGGAGAGGAGACGGTGGCACCTTCGCCGACGGTCATGAGTGGAGGACGTGACGCACACGGGCGCGAGGCAGTCGTGCACAACTTCCTGTAGCTTTTGAACCAAGAGCTCTCTGTATCCATAGCAGTCTGCTTTTCCCTTCGTCGTTTCCAACAAATCAGTTTGTTGCCACCTCTCTTCGTTAGCGCTCGCGATCGGAAGAAGGAAGGACAGGAGTAAGCGCAAGGGATGTTTTGTCGTTGCAAGCTAGCTAGTTAGATGAGGGCAACAAGCGATAGACTAATACACAAGCAAAAGGAAGCAAGCACACAGTCTCCCCATCTCCTCCCTCCGTCTTGGCTCATCCCACCTCAATCCCGCAAAACTCTCTCATCCCCCATTCCCAAAACGAGCGACCTCAAGCATCAAGCCCATCATCCCTCCTCTCAACTCCATTTTCCTCCCGACTGCAGTCATCTCCGGCCGGCTGCGCATCGGACTCTGAGCGCCGAGCTAGTAAGGGAAGCCGCAGAATCCGCCGCTTCCGCCTTCCGTCGCCGTCGTGATGGCCGGTCCAACGTGGCGTTGGTGGTGATGGTGGTGCTGGTGGTCGTGGTCGTCGAGGAGGAGGAACCCTTTCGGCGGCTGCTGCTGCTGCTGCTGCTGCTGACGACTCGCGGGGCCGCCGTTGGACGTCGAGTATTGCTCGAACGATTCGGACGACTTGATCATCGAAGAAGAAGCGGAAGCTGCTGCTGCTGCGCGCTTCTTGGCGGCAAATTCGCCCGCGCTCGTCGCGCTCGGGGACGACGAAGTCGGCGAGAACTCGGTCTGCGTCGCGGTGGAGCTGTTGTGCAGACCCCAGTACGAGAAGGTCGCATCCGTAGAAGGGAAAGTCGGTCCGCGTCCCGCAGAAGCTGAACGAGGGGTCGCGGGCGGACGAGCGGCCGTGGGGAAGTGAGTCGGCTGCTGCTGCTGCAGCTGCGGTCCATTCGAAGGCGGAGGGTAAACCGATCCAGGCGCCTGCACGTACGGATATCCGGCGGCTTGACCGGAACCGGCCCCAAAGCACGACATGTGCGAGTCATGGGGAGCGTACGCCGGGCGAGGCTGGTAGTGCGCCATCGCGGCAGCCGTCGCGGGGCGATGAGGGACGCTGCCGTTCGTCGTCGTCGGAGGAGGGTAGCTCGTCGAACGCGCCAGCGCCGCGAGTTCCGACGAAGGCACGCCAGACTGGTACATGTCGAGGTCGAGCGGGTAAGCGGGCGCGCTCGCGACGCGCATGTGCGCCGCGCCACTCGCGAACGCTGCGGGGCTGTACAACGACGAGCTGTTGGCGGCCGTGCTCGACGAGGGCGGAGTCGCGAGATGAGCGGCGCGCTGAGATTGGATCGTGAGGACTTTGCCGACGTCGTTCGCGTACGGGAAGCAGCGCAGGCAGATCTTGCGGCGACGCCAGTTCTGCGGGCAAACGGGAGTTGGGTCAACTTGAGAAGGTCAACGCGAACGCTCGTTTCGATGAGAGACTTACGACAAAGCTGCAGGTGCCACAGCGCCAGTCACCAGCTTGGACGATCATCGGGCCTTGATTGCCCGTATTGACGATCGGCTCGTAGGTGTTCGAACCGAGATGCTCGGGCGGCGCAAGTTGGTCCAGCGAAGGGATGCGTCCATTGTGCAGCGTCGCGATTCGCTCCACGTCGGTAGGGCTGAGGGGGTAGCCGCTCGACGGAGCAGTCGAGACCCGAGTCGCCGAAGTGAGCGTCACGAGCCCGGCGTGTCCGGGCTGAGCCGAGATGGTGTCGAGTTCAGTCTTGGGGCGAAAATCGCTCGTTCCGACTCTGTGACTCGTTTCCGCACGCGCATAACGGGGCGGGACACTCTGCGAGTGCGTAAAATCCAACGCAGGGAGCGCAGGAGGTTGTCCGAGGAACTCTGGAGGCGGAACGACGCGCGAGGCGGCGCGAGAGGCTTGCTGTTCGAGACCGGGAAGAGGCTCGAGACCCCAGCATGGCATGTATGGCTGGTCGGCGAGCGTGTTGTGCTCGGAAGCGAGAACGAGCGAAGGGCGGCGAGGCTGAGGCGAATGCAAGAGCGCCGAAGAGCCGTACGAGCCATTCTTGCTCGGCGCCGGGCTCGGCGAGTCGAGGCGCAGGTCGGACGGCAAGTGGAACGTGAACGAGTCGCGCCTGCCGTTGAGGATGTCGGGGTACGAGTCGCGGCGGGCTCGCTTCGAGTCTACGCCGCCTTCGCCGTCGAGGAGCTGGAGAGGTTTCGGCTTGAGGCGGGCGCGACGCTTCGTCGGTTCGGCGACCTCGGGCGGGTTCGGACTGGACGAGAGGTAAGTCTCGAAGGGGGTCCGAAGCGAAGGAAATGCAAACGAGGCATTGGAAGGGGCGACCGAGGTCAAGGGCGTCGACGAAGCTTCGTCCTCGGACCAGAGACGAGAGAGGCGCGACAGGGGCGAGATCTGGCTCGACTTGCTCTCGCTAGCCTGGTTGTACAGACCCTGAGCGGGCGTGTCGATGGCTGCGAAGCGCGCAGAGCGAGCGAGGCCTTGGTCGAGCGCAGGCGGCGTCAAGCTCTGCAGCGCGCCTTGAGAGTCGGGAGTGACGAGTCCGTCGAGGCGCTCGTGACCGAGACGGGCTCGGGCGCCGTACGAGTCGATCGGAAACTTGTCCGTGACTGTGATGCTCTCCTGAATGACGCCGAGCGGCCTGCTGGAGGACCGCAAGGAAGACGCCGGACGGTTGAAAGGTTGGGACGCCGTCGTCGTAGACGGGCTGTACGAGCGCAGGGACAAGCTCGTCGTGGTCGTGGTCGTGGTCGTCGTGTCGGCTTTGTTGGTATTCTGAGCCCACGGCAGCGCCAGGCTGTTGCGCGTCATGGCGAGCGAGGCCATGGCCTTGACGGGGCTTTCTTTTTTCAAGCACGGATGGATGGACGGCACAGTGGCGGGTACGCAGGCCGACTGAGGATGCAAGCCACTATACACAAGACTGTGGGTATCAGGTGCAAGCGCGAGTAAGAGAGTGCGTCCGAAACGCAGAAAGGGAGGAGAAAAAGGCGAATGACGAGCAAAGTCGATCCCGCTTCACGCGTGGTCGCCACGCGTTTTGAGCGCGTGCCAACGAACTCTGCGCTGCGGTTAGTAAGTAGAGTCGCTCACCCTCGACCGAAAGCGTCTAAAGATCGCAACGCAGGATCAGAAGAAGCGGGGAGAGGGAAATGCTAGAAATGAGAGGGCGGGGATACATAATCGTACAAGAGATGCATGCGCAGTATAATGATGGGATGAGTGGGAAACTACGCGGCAACCAAATACAGACAGGCGACTCCTCTATGCCTCGCGCATAACTCTTACATCGCACGTCCACGCGTCCGAGTCGGCGTCGTCTGGCGGGACGAGAGCCCACAACCCTTTGCTCCTCAAGAGTTCCTCTTTCTTGGTCCCCGTCGCATAGTTGGCGTGGACGACGCACGGTTTCGTGCCCGGGTCGAGTCCGCCGTCGAAATAGCGCATGCCGGGAGGGAACAAGTCGTACGGGAGCGGTTCGACCCGAATCGGCGTATGAGGGCGCGGTCCGGCCGCGCCGAGCGTGTCGTAGTATTGCAGTGTGAGCGAAGTCGGAGGTTCGTGAAACCCGGTCGGGATCCGCGCGGCCGTCATGTGTTGAAACTCTTGCGCCTGCGCGAGGCACGATTTCGGGACTTGACCCGTCACGGGGTCGGGCGCGAGGCCGGCAATCTCGAGCAAGAAGTGCAAGTCTTCGACGTCGGCCGAGCCGAGCGCGTCGAGAAAGTGTTCGTGACTGATCTCGGGCAGGTCGATCGCGACTTGCTCGCTCAGGAACAAGGCCGGCCCCAGTGCCGTCGCTTGGAACGACGGCGCGCGCGCACCCGCCATGGACGGCGCAGCGAGGTTGGGCAGCGCTTCGCCGCCTGTGTCGCTCCCGAACCCTCCTATTCTGAACTGCCTCGAGCCGGCTTCGAGGGATTGAAGCAGCATCGAGATGTGGCACAAGGCCGTGTTGCGCCACGCCGCCGCGGCCCCTTCGGCGGGAGAGTACAAGTACGGGTCTAGCGGGATGGGCGAGCTCGGATCGGGATATATGGGCGCAGCCTGCTGCGCGCCGGCGTCCGAGACGCGGGTATAGAAGAAGCACGCGCACGGCATCGTGTGAGTGCCCCAGGCGTTTTTGGTCGAGGGTGACATGTCGGGCGCGTAGACGATGGCGGGATGCGGTCCCGTCGGTCGGTAGTAATGCGAAAGGAAGGCGGTAGGAGAAGAGATCCTGCGAACGCGAGGAAGCAGTGTGAGTTTAAAGCGGAAAGCGTAAAAGATCGGTCGACGAACCAGACTGCGTCGTTGTCGACCAGGAGAACGCCCTTGACGCCGGCGAACTTCGGCGTCTCGAGCGGACCCGACTCCCAATCGTGGGCCAGAACCCGTTCGCGCCAGTACGCGTCCTGCTCCTTCCTCCAGGTCGCCTCTGACCTCTGACTTTCGACGAGCGCGCCGACGAGCGCGCTCATGACGGCCGTCCGCTCGAGCATGAGGCTCTGGTACCGCAAGGTGCCCCACGGGATCGCCTTGTGAACCTCTTGCGGGTCGTCTGGCATGTCGGGCGGGAGGAGGAGGTCGAGTAATCGCAGGTTGGTGAACAAGTCGTCGCTCATCATGCGCTGGACGAAATCGAGCGCCTCGCCCTTGCGCGGGTCGTTCTCGTCCATCAACTCGGCCTCGTCGAACGCCTCCCAGTCGATGCCCAACACAAGCCAGGTGACGACGCCGTTCTCGCTCAACTCGAGCGCGAGGTCTTCGTCGCTCGTGACGACGAGCACCTTTGGCGTGTCGGGGAACGGATCCTCGTCTCGCGTGTTGGGTTCGCCGTGGACGTTGAACTGGGCGGGTTGGCCCCACTTGGCCTTGTAGCGGAGGAAGCAGAGCCAGTTGTACAACAAGGGTTTGAACGCCGGCGTCGCGAGCGTGACGGCGAGGGTGTGATCCGGTCCCGGGGCGAGGTGAGGCAGGACGGGCAGCAGCGAAGCGAGCGACAGGTGCAGCGTCTGCAGGTCGCCTTCGCCGACGGGGAACAGCGGCACATGCGTCGCGTTGGTCGCCGTCGTCGTCGCGTTGCTGCTGATGGCGGCGGCGGTCGAGGTCAAGACTACCGCCGCGGCGCACGCGAGGCGCACGATGCTGGATCCCAGCGCACTCAATCGCATCTCATGCGGGCTATGTCTGCCCCTCGTCCGCCAGTCCGAGGCGAGGCTTTAGTGAATCGACCTTCCTTGCGGAGCAAAAATGAACTTGCCCCGATCGCGTAAGTCCGCGCAATTACGGTAAAATGTATAAAGACTTGTACGCTCACTGTGAAAAAGTCACATCGTAGTCGTACGAGAACGAGGTACATACGCTATGCATATCGCGTCGCACCCAATTGAGTTGCAATCATGAGGAAAATACGCTTTCTCTTGGAATAGACCTTACCAATTTGTCGTCTGTATGTATGTATAGACATGCTAGAATCTGCAGTACGGTATGGTGCCACGTCGACAGGCTGAATAAATTGACGCGACGTCGAACGCGTTGGACCGACGCGCGCGCGGCGGCGAAATTCCTCCTTGGACTCGCTCCATTCACGCCCGCACCCGTAAGCTTGCACTCGCGCAGACAGGCTGAGGGGAAGAGTACTGACATCCGATGTTCACCCCGCACAGAAGATGCGCGCCACCACCCTCTTTGCCGGCCTCGCTGCCGTTGCCGCCGTGTCGGCTTCCGACGTGGTCGACCTCACAAAGTCGGCGTTTGACGACTTTGTTGGTGACAGCCCGCTCGCCCTGGTCGAGTTCTTTGCACCCTGGGTCAGTCCTCGCAGCCCCTCGCTTCGAGTTCGTCTGCGGCTGCCCTCGTCGAGTCGGTGGCGAGGAAGGTCGGGGCGCGACGTGTCAATTCAAACTCGCCACGCACCACTCGGGCGAGCACGGCGACAAGCACTACATATAGAGCGAACTCGACTCGAGCGGAACTGCGCCGCTCCAAGCGAGCAAAGGGACGACATAGTGCGGTGTCGCAACTTTTGACCGGGTTGGTCAGCATCCCGCGGGGCTCGAGGGCAGGCGCGCGGACCCGGCAGACGCACAAAGGCGAGTCGATAAGACAAGATGTGACCTTGCTGACAGCCTCTCCTACCTGCCCACAGTGTGGCCACTGCAAGTCCCTCGCACCTCACGTAAGCCGTTCCCCCCTCGCCTTGGCACGCACTCCGCAGCTTGCTGACGCACACTCGCAAAACAGTACGAGGAGGCTGCCACGATCCTCAAGAAGGACAACATCCCCATTGCCAAGGTTGACTGCACGGTCGAGACCGAACTCTGCTCCGCGCAGGGAGTCAACGGCTACCCGTGAGTGTCGCACGCCACAGGGTGCCATCAAGAGCAAACACTGACACGAAAAATCACCCCCCAACAGGACATTGAAGGTGTTCCGCAACGGTGTCCCGGCCGACTACTCGGGCACGCGGAAAACGGATGGCATCGTCTCGTA